>MZNV01000400.1:0-12159 GCA_002081555.1 Protostelium mycophagum | reverse complement strand
TGTACTCTTTGTACTTCTCTGTAAAAGCTAGCCTTGCCTTTTTATAGAACTTTGAAAGCATGGACTTCTTCACCATTGCCTTCATGTCCTGCTTTTTTAAGTTTTGTCTGATTGTAGAAGCAGATAATATCTGGCCTGAGTGATTGTTGAGGTATTCAATGACTTAGACAGCTGTATCTGCATTTCCACTTCTAATGAGCCTTCTTGTGTTGTCACAAACAGCAGAAATAGCGGTTAAAGCAAATGTTGCGCTTCTTATTGCAGATCATATTGGAGATCTGCATTATCTGCTATTTCCACTGTTGACAACGCAACAAAATGACCCGGTGATCTGCCTCTGATAGCTTTGCAGGAAGCCTCTTTTTGGTATCTAAGGGTTCTAGATTCATTGACTGTCTAAGTTCTCCAGATTTGCTGATCCCAGTCCTTTTTGCTAACTCCCTCACAGAGACCCCTTTTGCTAATAAAGCCTTGGTATTATTGATGGACTGCTTGTGTGCAAATAGTTAAGCTAGAAAGATTCAATTATTGGTTATAAAAGTCAAAAGTTATATTGAGTTCATACCATATGCATTGTCATAAAAATTTGATTTTTGACACTGGCATGTATCTGACACGTGTATTGAGATCTGAAAAATTCCACTGAAAATCTGTACTTGCAAGCAGATTTATAAGCATAATACTGCTCCTATAAAAACATCCGGACACTTTTGGAAGCCTACATAGTGTTTTGATAGTATGAATTCATATTGACACAAAATTGGACTTCTTTTCTGAAACAGTTGAATGTCAAACCAGTAACATTTATTTGGGAGACCAATATTCTACAGCATCCATTTCAGTTTCCAGGGACACTTTTTTGAGCAATTATTTCAACAAACAAAAGCACTTGTTCTGGTTCTGGTATAGCAAAGGATTTGTTGTGCTTGCTGCTATTGGGTTGCATGAAGCTCCGGTTTTTGCAGGCTGTTACTGCGCTTGTTTCTTTTCACAATCATTGGACTGGGGATCAGCGCAGGAACAGGAATTATTGCTGGGAATAATCTATAATGTCATTTGAATTATCTGATCATCCAGTTGCAATGTGTATTCTTGATTTTTCTTAGGTAAGGAATCCCAGTGCCAACCACGATATGGGATAAAATAGATTAATGTATTGGGATTCTTCTGGATTTTTGTGAAGGGGTGTAGGTGTCAAAAGACTTGTATTCTTGCACCAAATCTCTGACGTTCTCTATTGCTGATTCAAAGGCAGATATGTCCATATATTCAGTGTAATGGTGAATATGTGCTTTCCGTCTATACAGCCTCATGAATCTTGTGTGCATCTCTTCAAATACACCCTTCACACAGCAATTATTAGACAGACATAAGAGCGAGTTTTTCTGTCCTAAAGGAGGAGCAAGACAGTGACCGACCTTCCAACCTTCTTCGTTCCAATTGACAAAATTGAGGTTTGGTCTGATCCGCTCTATGTTTCTTCTAATGTCTGACATCTCAATTCCTCCTCCTCGGACCATTAAGGCGCAAGCAAGATATCGGTCTCTTCTTGGATCTATGATATTTTAAATCTTATCTCATTTTACTTGCTCGTACCGGTCTGTATTATCTGGAATTCTTTGGCAAAAGCTTCTGTGAACATCTGATCTAGACTTTTTTTACATTTTAATAATATTCTGATTGTCAGAGACTTACGTTCTTGGTTGTATGTTGCTATTCCCAAGGGAATACAGTGGTGTGAGGCTTGACAATAAATAATGAAGCTTTGGAAAAGGGACCAAGTTCATAGTGATTTCCTGGTTGGCTCAGCTTTAATGTATTTGTATCCTCACATTAAGATCAATGTTCAGAGTACCGCCAAACCTCATTGAGCTTGTGAGCTGTAAGAGTACATTTGCAGCAATTCCATTCATTGTGTCAAAAGGTAGTTTCCCATCAGCAGAAGGAGCTGATCCAATCCGGTTTGAAATATCCACTAGTGATTGATTATCCAGCGGAAGTACACAATCAGCAAAGTGCGAGAGCTTCTCCAGTGCCAAGACAGAATTATAAGGAGATGTGATGACATCGTCATTCTCTGAGGGGACCACGACAGAGGCGAATCGGTAAGCCTCTGGAAATTCATCTGCCAGAAGTTCCAGAATGTAGGTTCCAACCCCAGAACCTGTGCCTCCTCCCATAGAAAATAACATAAGAAACGACTGGAGGGAATCGCAAAACTCGACAGGCCTTCTAATCTTCTCCAGAAGCTGCTCTCTATATCGGGGTCCGTAGCCTTCATGGCCGTGTGCCCAGTTATTTCCTGACCCAGATTGATCTGTCAGAAGTTGTTGTGAGTCGAAAAGCTCTCTCATGGTGGGATCTTGGAAGATGTTATTGGTGACACCCTCTTCCATATCCACGAGAATAGCTCGAGCCTTCAGGCTTCTAATGGGTCCTCGACCATCACCGACTTGAATTTCCCTTGGATCGTCGTATCTTGTGTCCACGTTTCGGAAGAAAGTTGAGAGAGATTCATCGAATACTCCTCCCTTGTTGTATGAAGCGTGCTCTCTTAAAGCTGTATCCCAAAATTTCCATCCAATCTGACAAGCTCAACATCAAAGAAACTTTTCCTCTTTACCTGATTCCCACATTGCCCAACTTGAATAGTGATCAATTCGTGCACCATTTCAGAATTCGATGATCTGAATTCGCAAAAATTAAAATCAAAAAACGAATCACTTTCGACAAATCGGTGGCATGATTCCAAGTGATCTCCAGGATGCTAAGGAAGAGAATAAACAGAAGGAGGATGAGGAGATTTTAACAGATGTTTGTCGAGTGGGAAACACTTGGAGGGAGACCGTCTTAGCACCTGAAGAACCATCTCTCTCCCTCAGTCCTTATCGAATATACAGAATTGCTTTAAGTGAGGATGATCGTCATTTGGAGTTGAAATTTACCCACTCAGTTGGATTGAATGGGGCTCTCTCTTTGTTTGGATCCCATCTTAGGTTTTCAAATTCTTCACCATATTTATATAACAGTGGTATACCGGAGGCGCTAAAACGACATGTAATTGAACAGGGTGACACTTACCACATGTGCAGAAGCGAAGAGGGTGAGATCATGAAGATTCCTATATTCTGAAGAAGAAAAGGGGAGCATCTTGCATATATTCAGGGAGGGTATGTGTCCTTAAGAAGAAGAACAGACTCGTATTCAAGAATTCAAAATATTGTCAAAGGTGAGCACTTGCAGAAAAATTCTGTTTAAATATATTTAAAAAAGCAGTGAATGACCCTCACCCTCAGTGGTGTAAATTAGCCATCAATGAAGACGGTAAGAGGTCAAAACTTCAATCCAAATCACTGAGATTGCAAAGGAAGTATGTTAGCTTTTATTTCGAGCTGTGGAGATGGAATCATATTATCTACAATAGAAGGAATTTCACAGTCCATTTTACAACAAGTTCCTAGGTATGATAGATATATACATATATCGACGATATTTAATTGTACCAATAATAAAACAGAGAGGAGATAGGAGGAATAGATGGGATAGCTGCACTCCTATTACGCAAAAGAAACACATCCGATCGTGGCTCTAAAACAAAGAGGAGAAACTCAGTAGAAGTCACCCATGTCTTATTCGTCTTGACCTTTTCTGGAATTCTTCAATGTTTTAGAGTGTGCAGCAAAAGATCTTCTGGTCAGTTCTGAGTAAGAGTTTATTGATGCTGAATATATCAGATAATATCCTTTGGAAGACCGATCTCCGTGGAATGTTTAAATGTGCGAGTACAATGGAATACCACAGTAATAATCAAGTCTTGATTGTGGGTGGGCAGACAACAGATGGAAGAGGTTATTATATCTTATTTACACTTGTGTGGTGATAAAAAATAGCGGGAATAGCCATATGGAAGACAGAAGAGAATACTGGATCTATGAAATTGATATATAAGAGCGGTAAGAAGGAAGAACATGATGGTAACTTACCACGACCGAATTGGCTTTCTCATCTTTATTATGCGATTCCAAAATCAGGAGATCCATACGTCATACAGAAGGTCTTTATTTACATACGGCACAGAGACTAAAAAACCCTACAGCTAAGCTTGTCCCCTGATGGTAATATGTTAGCTGGAATCGACATAGAAGGAAATATAATGGTGTGGTCTCTCTCACTACTATGCAAGACACACCACATAGATAATAATCAATCAAATCTAAATAATACTCCTTATGACATATCATGGTGGTCAAATGACAAGCTGGTGGTCATCACTAGAGGCGGTAATCTAACTGCGTTGCCCCTCGGTAAGGCTTGAATTGATAGATATGACTAAGACGAAGAGGTTTTGATAAGGTTGTGGGCCACAGTAAGATAAGAGATTATACATCTGTGCTGACAACAACACATCAATTTCTGGTACATACATTTTACATAAATGAAATTGACTGTTATCAGGATAGATCACTCATCTCACCTGGTGTCTCTCAAAATCCTGGGGAGACATCCGCTCAAGACATCTTCCTCATTCTTCAACGACAAAATCAAGGCACACGGACGGCTCATGATCCCAGATTCATTCCACAAAACTCACCACTTTGGACTCTTAATGGTTTAGCATATCTTCTAACATTCGGCTACATACCTCTGGATGAATTAGCAGTGGACGAAGGAGATGTGTATCCCGTTACTCTTATAGATTACATGTGTTCCATTTCAGTCTTTACACAGCACACACCAAAAGATTTATATCAGGTAAGGATCAATATAATAATATATATAATATATAATATATATAATATATATATTGTTCACGGAGTGAGATCAACAGAGAAGAATAGAGCAACAAGAGTGGGATGAAGCAATACAATTATCCATAAAGTATTCATTGAATACCGATATTGTATATCAAGTCAAATGGGCCAACTCTAGCATCAACGAGAAGACGATAGATGAAACACTTGGGAATATAAGTGATAAGCATTGGGTCATATCACAATGTCAGAACAGGTTACCAGACAATCCCAAGAGCACGGAGATCTTATTAAAATATGGAATGAGTTTATGCAACATAACAATGATAAAACAACACAGAGAACAGGCTGAATTCTCCGACGAAGAGTCATACTTGGTCATGAACCGAGTTTTATTTCTCAAGGTAGGATGGTATTAAAGGAGCTATCATTGAATTGTGATAGTATTTGGATCGACTGAAGACTTATATGGCTATTCATTCTACCTTTGATGCTAATGCGTTCATGTCCTTCAGAGAATGTGATCTACTTGATTACTCGATAGAGCTTGCCACACAGGGAAATTACAAAGGAATAGCTACGATGTTTACCTACCACCCTGCAGCTACACTTCCTTATAGACTCCTTATATTATCCTCTATATGCGAAACTGTAGATCCACAGGAATATATAAATCTACTCCCTGCTGCTCAGACCCTCAGATGTAAGCCAAGTTAATGATATTGTAACATAACGAATACAGCGACATCATCTTCTATAAGGGAGGAGAAAGAGGGAATACCGAGTGCTGTAAGCTTTTTGGGACACGAAAAGCCATGGAACACCCAGCCCTGGCATATAAAGGATTGGTCAGAGCAAGAAATAAACACCAGAAGAATCACAAAAGATATAGATACCAATAGAAAGGTATACTTGGGATTTAAACTTGATCATTGAAATCATCAGTGGATGGAAGCTATCAAAAAAGATGACCTGTTGGAACTACAAGACATAATTATACAATGGTTGAAGAAACATTCTTTCTTGGCGGAGCAAGTCATATTCGGGCAGACGGTGACACCAATCAGAAGGGAGAAATATTGTCTATTTGGAAATGAATATATTCCACAACATCCTTTAGATAGAGAGAGAATGTCATCTTGGTATCTACAACGAGCAAAAGAAATCGATCATAAGTCTGGCCAGGTAAAAATGGAATACAAATATTTCATCTTTATTCTTCACAGTTGGAGAATAGTTATCGACTTCTTAAAATAGGAGAAGATCAAGACATCAGAGGCTTGGATGAGATGTCATCAAAGATATCATTACTCATGTCTGTCATCTACAACACGAATCAAGACCTATCCCTGGAACATTTTCTGACCCTAAGTGATTTGGAAATATTACACATTTTGTTGAAGGATTCTACACCTGCAAGCATTGTAATTGATTCTATTATTATGACTATTAGATAAAGATGATATTTATCAATCTGAAGAATACAGGTGAACCATCTTTTAGACAGATGCAACTTGATATTGGATGCGGATGAGGAAGGTTCGAGAAATCCGGGAGGAACAGCATACTACACTTTACAGAAGTGAATGGTCTACTAGTCATATGTGCCTGATCTTGATAGGTACATGTCAGAAGTGTCATCGCGTGACCGGAACGGGTTGGCCCTATGCGCCGCGATATTGAAGGAGAGCAAGCCTGAGCATAGTCTACCACTGCGAAATAGAATCATCAAAGACAGCAACAGGTTGGTTGAGATCGGGTTAGAGGCGGTATACAATTGCAAACGGACAGATCAGTGGGGGATTATGGATGAAATACACAGAGTGAGTATCGGTACATCCAATAATAATTGATTCTTTATAGTGCATGCCAGTGAGGTCAGAGGATAAGAAGGATGATGATTATCTGAGGCTACATGATCGAGTGGATGCCTTTGATCAACATTTATCGGCAAGTGAGGTCTTGCACAAATAGTGAGAATCCTATATTATTCATCTTTAGTTGACCTTTACAGTCAAATTGCACCGCCCATCGAGTATTGGACAAAACTAAATAGTAATAATGATCAAGATATAAACAAGTGCAAAGATATGATAAGGAGTATGTGCCAGCACGGACAGCAGACAACAAGATCCAACGGAGCAGACAATAATTACTGGAACTCCATCATAAAAGATGCACTCTTCTTGCAGGTGAGATGATCTATCTTTATACGATGATGATATCTTCAGGAAACTGTAATGCCTTTTATATCTAAAAGATGGATTTATTATATCTTCCTCGAATCTATGTACAAATCTGGAAGGGTGAATCTGACACCTCATTACACCACACAACTATTTGCTCTAGAGAATTCTGCAGATGTTCACAGAAATCCTGATCAAGAGGTAATTTGTTATATGAAGAGTGAATTATAAGATAATGATAGGAGGAAGAACCGTGTGGAAGGGTAGAAGACTTGATACTAAATAGTAGCATGGAATATTACAACTCTGCTCCTTCTGTTCATCACGAATCTATCGATATCGCGTTGGAGATCTTGAGATCAGCACCTCTTCAGTCAAAAAAAATCACCATGGAAATAGATCTCATTAGAGGTATTCTTTTTATAGAATTCTCCTGGTTAAGATATCACTAGGAACACAGATGCTTGCCCAATATGGACTACACGACATATTACCAGTACAAGTATAATATACTTATTATTTGACATTATTGATGTGGTAATAGGTTAGATTAGAGAGTGACAAGATCAAGTTTGTTGAAAAAATATTGGAACAGAGCAGAACGCGAGTGAAGATATAACTGAATCTAACTGACAAAAGTAGAGCTTATCAAAACCCTGCCAGTGTGCAGAAATTATACCAATTATTATCCCACAATTTAACATCAAATATGAAGCAGTATATAAATTTCATTATATCTCAAGCCGCCCTCAGAAACGAAGATTACCACGCGTGAGATGCGATTGCATTACACCAGAGCTCTAACAACTATAGGTGCTATAATACTTGCAAGCAGATGATGTCCTTGGGACAAGCGAAAGATATTGCTCCTTTTTGGACCATCTGCAAGACACTCGCATGTGCAGATAAATTCACCAATTTGAAGGCCAAGATAGAACTGGTGATCATCAGTGACCTGCGATAGATGACTCATAACTATAGCTATCGTACGGATTATCACATTGTCCAAGCGAAGAAATGAATGATATCATCACCCATTGGACGAAACTGTCTCAGAAATCTGTTGAGGAGAAATTTACGATCAGCTATGATATCTCACCTGACGAGTTATTGCTGCTTGCCACAGATCGTATGGAGGTAACAAAGATTCTTCATTTTGCGTGGCTGAATGTAATTCTTTTAGTCGAGTGAAGTACAATTATTCAATCATCCCTTCTTCTTTGATGATTCTCAAATGCCAAGGTTCGTTCTTTCTTTTCTTACTTTTTTACAATGTTGAAGTTACATCCGAGCACTCGATGAACAAGTTCACGAGGACAAGATCATGTCAGAATGCATGAGGCTGCTCCACGATCACCCAACACAACTGCGTACCTTCTTAGAAAAAGTAGCTGCCAAGACACCACCAGACAACCTCTTCCATGTCATTCATTCCATCGCAGAGGTGCGCAACCGCATGAATTCCCAGGATGATGTCAACATGACTGACACACACAGCTTCCAGAGTCGGTAAATGCATCGGACATTCCTGAGGAAAATCTCCCCCTATGCTTGTCCCTGTTGTCCACCCCGCAGAACCTCACCCCACAAGTCCAGAAATTCATTAGCCTTGCGACAGTGAAAGAAATAAATGCAGAACCAGAGGAGAAAGACAAGGAAATTCCAATCGAGCTGGAAGACTCCACCACAATTTCAGAGGCCAATCTCGAGCAGACGAAGGAAGACCCCGAACAGATGCGAGCCCTCGTGGAATATGCTCAAATGATGGCTGAAGCGGTATCCGCCAAGAAACTTTTGGTTGCCGTAACAACATTCCTCCAAGTAAGATCTGGCTGAGTTCAAATTGTCCAGATTAGAAATTGACAAGAGGCAGGCAAAAGAGGACCCTCTAACAAGTTCACACCCCCTCCTCAGAAGTTGCCCTGTTGAAACTTTAGACCAGGGGCTGTCACAGCTCTATCTCTTCCTGCGAAGGTTCCCCAAGTCTCAAAACGAGTTCATGTCTGAAGCTGTTGCCAGCTTCATGCAATAAACATCAAAATCTGGTCTCAAAGTCTCCAACACGGAAAAATTAAAAATATCCCGATTATCAAACACGTATCCAGGCGACGGTACGCGGTAGCAACCGTGCTCCTGCATTAACACAAACAAATCAAAACAAAAAATCTCCTCAAGCCATGACCGACCAGCTGGCACAACCGTTAGACTCCGCACGGTTTAGTGGCCTTCAGCATTTGGCCAGTGGCTCTTATGGCTTGGTCTTGACTGCCAATGACTCTCTAAATAACGGGAGAGAGGTGGTAATTAAGAAGATCCCAAAGTCAGGAGACAATAGAAGGATTCGAAATGAGATTATTGCTCATCAGAGAATCCCCCAAACAAAGAAGGGGCTTGTAAAATATCACGGATTTTTTGAATCGAGGAATAGTCTGGTAAGTCACCACTTGCATGCCCTTGTCTAATTTATACAGTACCTTGTTTTTGATAGAGTCAAAGGGAATGACCTTTTCTCTCTTATGGAGAGCGATAATTTTTCACCCCTCTCAGAGGCGGTCGTTACACGTGTCTTAAGGACAACACTTAACACTCTGAGCCATTGCCACAATTTTGGGATATCTCACAGAGACATCAAACTTGAAAATGTAAGAGCTGAAGTTGGTCAACCACGCGCATCCTGACCTCTCCGCAGATCATAATAGACACTCACCAGCAATCCTCAGTACTCATCGACTTTGGGCTGTGCTCATTTTTCACGGTGCAAAACGGCAACGAGACCCCATCGGACGACTTTTGTGGTTCTTTAGAGTATATCGCTCCCGAAATCCTCCATCAGATGCCTCTACAAGCCTCAAAGACGGACAGCTGGGCCCTCGGCATCACCGCCTACTGCCTTCTTTTTGGTCAATTCCCCTACACTGTCGGGGATTGTCTTAATAGGGGGGTCGATCCGTACCGCTCAGACATGCATACACAGTCTGTGCCACTGCCACCCAATAATCCAAGCGAGGGAATTTTTGTTTCAGAAGAGCTCCGACAGCTGCTCTCTGCCCTTCTTCGCTTTGACCCAAAACAGAGGATCTCAGTCTCGGCAGCGACAAACCATCAAGCAATCACAAAACTGAAGAGGAAGGCTGAGGTCGTAACATGCGAGCTAAAACCAATGCAAATTGTATAAAATTGTACAGAGATTTGCTTGTGGTTTATTATGAATTCGGGTTGTTCTAATAGACGAAGGGAATGAATGTGTAAGGAACAGTCTGGATGTATTTATCCCAGTCTTTCCCATACTTCTTGGCGCACCTAAATCAAATGAGCCACAGAATTTCTTCTTTCCGGCTGACCTCTCGTTGTCCCTTGTGACACGATGAATGAGGACCACAATAAAGAAAGAGAGGTAGAAGTAGGGAAGGAAAGAATTGAACCCTGTGATGAGGCCCCAAGACAGAGCCATGAAGAGGTCTGCAGTGTAATGGAACTTCCTGGCGTATCTGTACCAACCATCTGTTAGGAGCAGATTGCCCTGCTCAGTCTTGATATATCTGGGATTCTCTAAAAAATGGTTATTATGAGGGGTTGTATTATAGACTCACTCAACACAGACCAAGGGAGCTGAGGGAAAGTCCACCTGGGCAAATAGTTCCCACGCATTTGCATTCTAAATTTGTTCTTTTGTGAATTTGTAGTATCCCATGCGAAGTAAGCTGCCAAGAGGAGAATGTAACAGAATACAGTATATTCGGGAGACCATTCCACGGGACCCATCTTGTACAAATATATGGATGAGATGCAATATGTGAAGGGGACACCAGCCTCAAAATAATTAATAATAAGCGTGTCATTGGTTAACCTACTAAATTCCAGAAGATAAGCATGAATCCCCATTTCTCATAGAAAATATCCCAAGTCGTCGGGATGCATTCCTCCCCCTTTTGGCAAGCGTTCACGTAGAGGAAGTGAGCAAGAACCATGAAAGCTTGGGTGGAGCTCACAAACCCAAAAACCTAAAAAATATGTCAAAAACAGGTCCTACCCGGGTTCGAACCGGGGTCTGCAGGGTCAAAACCTGCCGTGCTAACCACTACACTATAGAACCCAATATAAATACGTACATGATATTGTTTAACGGCACAAGAGATGGAAATATAGAATAGAATAACCCACGGCACTCGAATCTCTGCCCACATCTTTAAATCCAAAGGACCAAGTCTTGGATTCAGAGCGGCTCCCATAAATACATCATAGATAATATTGCCACTCATTCGATGAGGCTTTCCAAAAGAAACAGTGAGGAAATAGGTCAGGAAGGTGACAACGAAGCCCCACGTGATTGCAGCTGTCATGATCTCCCCAAAATGATCAATGATTTCAGTGAGTCTAAAGATGTCCAAGTAGTGGAGAGCAAAAGAGAAAGGAATCAGTGAGTATAGACTGAAGATACTCAGTTTTTTGGGAATGAATAGAATACTGACTATGTTACACCATTGCAAGTATACCAAAGTGTCTTTCCTCCCTCGCTTGGTATGGGAAGTCCCTCCACACGAGGTCCTGGCAGAATTCCGGTCATAAAAGCAGAAAGAGCGGCATAAATTGAATATACCTTCCCCTTGATTAAATTTTGACTGTAATTATCGATAATACCGAAAAACCGTAAGTGGTGGGGGCCGCTGATTCCAAAAGTATTCATTAATTCTACACAAGAAGGGCACAACATCCTCCAAAGATGAAGGGAAGAATAACTTTCCTAAAAACAAATGAGCATCATTTGAGGAATCATTTTATTACCTTGATGGTAGTTGAGGGAGAACCAGAAGTAATACATCAAGCAGGGAAAACCCAACATCATGAGGGAGACTCCCACAGGACCACCAAATTCAAACGCATCTCTTTCACTCTTTTCGAGTTCCTTGGTGGTCTTTGAAGAATTCTTTTCGCCATTGAGAGGCATCTAAGCCCTATTAATGTTTTGACCATCTTTATCATCTGTGGCCAACTCGCTTACCTCAGCAGCAATTCTGCGACGTCGAGAAAGACCGGAAAAACAGAAGCGCGGAGAGCTTTTTCCGTTAAAATGAATTCCGTCCTCTCGATAAGAAACGAGTTCATCTCCTTGGTGAGATCTTTTAGAGAAGGCAGCCGCAATAGTTAACCAAGGAGATCACAGAAAAAATGGCTTCATTCTTCGAATTCTTGAGTTTCGGCCTCCAACAATTCCCTCAATTTTC
>KV920971.1:0-15925 GCA_002081555.1 Protostelium mycophagum | reverse complement strand
AAAAAGCTTTACCGTGTCCTTTTATGGTTCCGCCCACCAAGAAATATTGCGTTGCTCTTTGTGATCTTTATTTTTTCGAAATCAAAATTTCGAGAGTGAAATGAGGATAATCACTTTTCTGCTTCTATCGCTTCTCGCTACTGTGCTCTCTAAACGTGGATTTGGAAATTGGAGAGGTGTTTGGTCAGATGAATTCGATGAGCCACCTCTAAATGAAAAGTGGCGTCTTGAATCAGACTGTCAAGGTAAGAAATGAACAAAGAACACACGATCTGAAATGCATAGAATGCCTTCAATTTCTACCAGAAGGCACACTGAAGTTTTCGCCAAGGGAACATGCTGACGTCACAGAATTGTCTAATATCACCCTCAAATTGAGTTCACATCATCCAAATCCCTTAACCAGGGCTTCATCGAGTGTAATCACAGAAAGATCAAAAGTGATGGCTTACACATCGTAGGATCATGGAGGTGCGTGGAAGCCACCTCTGAGAATTGAGTTTCGAGTGAGACCACCCATGGGACACAATATATGGACTTCTGTACGACTATTGCCAGTCACAGCAAATGCAGATGCCAGCTATTTTGAAATCTTGGTGAGATTGCCACGATTGATGTACATACAACTCACCTTTTAGAATCTGGATGGAACACGTCCCTCCAATTTCAGTGGCGCTTTACGTCAGCCAAAAAGACCCAAAGTGAGTGTCTCCTCAAAGACCAAAGATTGATGTACATGAAGGATCAATACAGCTCGGTATTGTTGGAGGACTTTGATGTGGCGTCCAATGATCAGACTGTGGGTTATTATAATGTGGTATTATTCTGGAAAAAAGATTCTATAACTTGGTATGTTGGTGAGAAAGAGTACTTCAAGGTCAGTCATCTGGATATGACGATCCAATGTTGAGAGATGCAGGCTAACTTGAACGAAAAGAGGATAAATGTGCTGTCCAATAATTTTTATTATATGGAGATAGAGTACAAAGCCCAGACAAGGACGACCGGTGTTGCAGACGACATCGTAGCTTGGGATTATTTAAAGGAACACTGTGACACAAGCTTCCACTTGACATTCTTGAGAGTATACCAAGAGATAGAGCCAAAAGAATGATAAAGAGGTAGTAATGCAGGACAGAGTCTCGTGATTCCCATTTATTGATGCGATCCCTATTCGTCGTCGATCTTGGGGGCGAGGTAGTATCTAACATATCCCATATCCTCGATTCTGTACTCTACAACCAGAGGGACGTCCTTAGACATGGACAGTCTCACTGTGCTGGACAGCGCTGTGGCCTTTGTGAAAAAGTTGAGATACCGCAGGGCGAAGGTGAGGGAAACGGGCTCTTTGGCCTCAACAGTTGTCTCTTCGCTCTCCTTGTCATCAGCAGAAGAGTTGGGGCGGATCAGGATGTTACCGTTTCCAAGCTCTCCGTTCACAGCAAAGCGGACACCCTCCTTAGAAGCAGAGATGACGACTGTACAAGATCAGAATGTACAATGGTGAAAGAAGATGAAATGGTACCTGTGTCACCGAGCACTTGTAGATCTCTTGTGATTCTCTGAAATTCTCCAGCGGGCATCTGTACAACAGCGCTGTATTCTGTGTCTGGGATACCGAGGACTTCAGCCTCTATGGTCATCAACTTGAGCTCAAACTCGGAGACCTTGTCTCCTCCTAAGTTACAATGAGTACGGATCAGGTGAAGTTAGGAAGACTCACCCTTGCCCTCAAAGACAAAGGTAATGGTGTCGCCGTCGTCATCAGACTTGATTGTGACTGTGTCGTCATTTCCAGCACATTTGAGGATCTTGGTCATAGATCCAAGGTCGATACCGAGGGCCAAAGTTCTGTCGGCTCTGAATTGTTCGAATCCATCGTGGCGGAGGAGGAGAGAGACAAGAGCCACGTGGGCAGAGTCCATAGCTTGTAAAGAGATTCCATTGGAAGAGCAGTCAAAGTTGGCAACATTGACCAGATCTTTGATGGAATCGAGGATCTTCTTCAAGATCTGAGCTTGCTTAAGACGGGCCTCAAACATTATGTGATCTGTTAATCATTAGAACCAGTTCTTCAAGTCTCTTGGGAGGCTTAACATAAAAGAGAGGGGTAGACTTACATGTAAAGAAGATGTGGTGGTTGGCCGACCGGTGTTTGTGGAAAAATGGGACACCTGACTTTGAAACCGATTCGCGCGGGAAATTCTTCGCCAAACAACGCGCCAAAAAATTCCCGCGCAATCCGCATTTTCAAATTTTTAACAGAAGAGAACTTCAGAAAAATGCAAGCTAAAGATATCGTTTTATTCTATGGACATGTCCAAGCTTCTGACTGACAAGTTCATGCTTCCCTATACATCTCAGTTCGTCATTCCATGATCTTCAACTTACCGTTGACATGTTCTTTCTCAAACTGACGATCTCCTTCAAAAGAGCCTTTCCGTCATCCTTTGGTTTTCCGTTGTAGTCCAAGAGCCTTGTAGCGTAAGACTCGGCCTCATCATACTCTTCCTTGTCTTTAAAGTACGTGCTCAGGAACAATATCGCGTCTATGGTGTCGTTCCCTTCAACCTGTCACGTGTCATGACATCACTGAACGTGGATATGATATCGCTGTACAGAGAGCACTTACACCCTCGTGTTCTCTGATCTGTAAGTTCCTCTGGTAATAATATGCGGCTTGGTCTTCATCACCCATCTTCTGGTGCAGCCTGGCCAGTCTATCCAAGGCGATGCCTGCACGTGTTATTAACGCGATACCCACGGTTTCGGCCTTCAGAGACATCATACATTTGAAGAGGGTGATGTCGTACCTTCTCTGTCTTGGTTTCCGGCAGCCCTCTCAAAGCATTTTATTGCCTCGTTGTTTCTGCCCAGATTTTCATAACAAGTTCCCACCGCACACCACATACGCGCATCATAAGGTCTGTCGGCAATTCAATAAACGCATATGATATAAAGATATAGAGGACACACCGCAACGCTGTGGCCTTGTTGTAATAATACAGTGAATATAGATTCATCTTAAGAATCTCGTATGTCTGTCCGAGTCCATACCAAGCACGATAGTCACGCGGGTTGACATCTGAAATTTCATCATGAAGAAATGTCATTCTACAACGAAGTAAACATACCGACAGCCTTGCGGTAAGCCTCAACAGCAGCTCTGGTGTTCTTTAGCTCTACATATTCGTGTCCCATCAATGTCCAAGCGGCAAGATAGTTTCGGTTTAACTTGAGTGCTCTACAACGAGTCAATATCTACACTGCGGGACAGCTCTGCAGAGCCGCAGCTCCATCAGATATGGAAATAATCTAAAAATAGAATCTCACCTCTCAAAATACAAAACTGCCTTTTCATGGTCTGATTTTATACTGTAATAATTCCCTTCACATTTCAGACATTTCTTCGAATTTTCATCCTGCTTTCCCGCCAAAAACTCACCGATGACACAGCAGGTCTCAGCTCTATATTTATCTGTATCTGTTGCCCTCTGTGCCAGAAAGCTCAACTTTGTCTTATTCTCTTTGACGTATAGAATATTACTGTACACGTCTAGTCCGTCTAACCGATGCGGATCCGATTCGAAAATTCTTTCGAATAATTCTTCCGCTGCATCAAAATCTGAAATTTTCAGAAAAATTCATCCGAAAGATGTTCGAAATTTCGACCCCGTGTGTTGTAGTTGGCGGTGGCCATCTGTGATGTGATGTAAGAATTTTCCGGGAATCTTTCTCTCAGGGCCTCATAGAGTCTGAAGGCTTCTTCGTTCTGTTGTAACTCGAGAGCTAGGTGAGCCATGAAGAAGTCTTTCATGATGCAATCATGAAGATTTCCTTTCATGGCAGATAGCTATGATATGTCAATCATTGAGCACATGGACACCCGAACTCGCGACAAAATCGAGCTTGATAAAAGGTTCAAGTGTTTATTTTGTTCAGCAGAAAAAACATTTGAAACGTTTGCAAATATTATTTCTTGGCTTAAGGCAAGGAATCTTTCTCATGCAAAACAACAGTGTACAAAGTTAACAACAAGCTCAAGCCGCAAATAGAGTGGTCTATTAGACTTATAAAATAAATGGGAGTTCGTACCTGTGATGAAGCATCAACTTCAGAGAATAAAGAAGCGAGCTCCAACCATGCGCTCCAATTCCAGGGGTAAGAGTTTACTGACTCTATCAAGACCTGTTGTGCTTGGCTCTTCATCTTTAATTGCTTCAAAATGATGCCGTATAAGTACAGAAGAAATCCGTCCATCTGATTGAAATGAGGGGATTGGTCATTATGTGAGAGACCAATTACTTGCTGAGGATTGTGTTCATGTATAGATTGAAGCCGAGAGCGAATCTCTTGCAGTTCCGGATTTTGAGGATCAACCTTTTTACCAATGGTTTGTTCTTCTTTCTTCTTCTCGCCGGCCTGATAATGTTAAACAGATCAGACATTATTCGAATGCTTACCAAATAGAGAGAATATAGCTCTAGAAAACAACTCTTTGGTTCTGTTGAGTTGGCAAGGCAATGTGCAGTCCGATAGAACTCCCTCAGATCGAAATATGATTGAGCCACTAAGAATCGAGCGTCATCACTGTAGCCCGTGTTGTTGTTCTTCGATTTCGGCTCATTTGGCAATGAGAGGAGAAACTCTGCAATCCATTTCTTGCCATGGTAAAGTCCTCTATCGCTTAATTCTCTGATACTCCTCTGTAACTCTTCATCAAGACCCATCTCGTTCCTGCTTTTTGTATTTGGTTTTTCGCGCCAGATTTGTGCGCTGTGGTGGTGTGGCACTTACGTGCAGCTAAAACAAGTGCTTCCCGCAAGAGGCTGCATCATGACGGAAGAGGTTCAAGACTATGATAATGAACTGGAAGAGCTCTGTCAAGAGATAGAAGAGAAAATAGAAGGCTTGAAAAAAGCGAGAAAGCGCGCAAAGAAGAATCCGCCCGACTTTGAGAGGACTCTTGACCACATTAATGGAAGAATCACTCGAGCGAAAAATGTCTCATCGGCTATGAAGATCGAGATTAGATCTCTGAATCCGGCCACGGCGGATCCTTTCAACAGAAAATGGAATCAATACAAAGAGAACCTCAATCGCTTCATACAAGTATGGATCGACATCACATCCGTCCTCTCTGACGCATCTTCAGGACTTGAATTGGTTGGCTGAAGAGCCCATCCCGGGAGCAAAGACGGAAGAAGCAAAGACGAAGAACCTTGACGAAATGACTTCAGATGAGATCTTGGTCAAAGCGAAGGCCAAACAGGACGAATCAAACAAAGTGTTGGATAATCTTCTCGTAACGATAGAGGACACTAAGCAAGTTGGTGCAGAAACGTCAACGAAGCTGCAGATGCAGACAGATCAGCTCAAAGGTGTCGGCGATCAGGTATGCTGTGTTTTAAGCTTCTGCATTTCTGATTGACATCCTCATTAAGGTGGTCGAAGTGCAGATGAATTTGAAGCAAGCAAACAGACAATTAAGAGCCTTCGCAAGGAGGATGGGAACTGATAAGATCTTTATGGGTTTCATGATTCTCATCGCTCTCGGAATCGTCGCCATCATCGTGGTGAAGATTGTAAAGAAGAAGAAGGGAGATACCAGTACGGATATATTTCATTAAACATAGATAGAATACTGTTTTTGTTACCAAAGGATGTGGGTCGCGTAGGTGGGTCTACGCTTGGGAGTGTAAGGTGGGTCTGATGCACAATTGGGCGTGTGATAATTGAGGTTTACTGAGACTCTTTAAATGATTTATTCAATCCGGGTGTGCCAATATATGTATGGCATTATTAAAACGGGTTCGTGTCGTGTTTAGACTCTCATGAATCAGGTTTTCAAAATACTCTGAGGCTTCTTCGTCTGTCTTGTCGAGTAGAAAGGCACCCCTGATGTAATAGATGTCTTCGAACTTTTTGATCTGGGGAAGTCCTGTTGCGACCATCTATACCACGTCAATAATCATAAAACACAACATTTGAGAGTCGCAGGTCTGTTTGCAAACAGCAAGATTATTATATAAATTTGTATCATATAGACAGAAGTTCTAGAAGTTCTGCAGAAGCTTGAGATATGCAAGTCTGAGTAGATGCAAGAGATGTTGTGAAGAATCCTCACCATACAAAACAGTGTCAGAAAAATGTCGGCATTTTTCCTCAGCACGTTATAAGCCGAGATACAATGTTGTATATACATCCCAAAGAAGTCATGAGACTTGTCACTTTGCATGACGTAGAGCATTTCTGGGGTCAGGACGAAGGGTGCTGTCTCTCTCTTGAATTTCCCAAACATCATAACATTCCCCAAGATATAACTGGCAAGTGTTGGTATTTAAAGTGATATAAGTGAATAAAAATCACCCAAAGTCGATATGGAAGAGGTGACCGTCTTCGCTTATCATGACTACAATTCTCAGTATATAAAAACAACAAATATCTCTATAAATGATCAATCTGCAAGGGAAGCGAAGCCGTTTGTACAATTCGTATTTGTTTAAAACGAATGGCTTACTGTTGTCATTATGACGATCTGAGATGCCGAGAACGAAGGTAAGGACAGAGTAGGCTGCAAGACTCTGTGTAAAGTTGCGTACAGCTTGGCTAAACCCTTCGGCAGAGGGATTGTTCTGCTATTTTTAAATTTAAATAGAAATGAAATCGTCGAAATATTCTTGGGACGGATCCATAAGATTTTTAAATAGATATCTACCTGTTTGATGTGGTTAAACAAAGGTGTCTTTTTGAACGCAGAGGTCACACCTCCATGTGCCTTCTGTATGTCCGCAATCGTCTTGGATTTTGTGACGATCTACAACGGTTCAATTCATTTGTAGACGTTAAAAGGTCACCTCGATGAGGCCAGTATTTTCTCCAGTTGGCAGGCACTCATACACGGTTAGATGTAGATTCATCCTATTCTCTCTCCATAGCCTGTCCATAACTAGAACAGATTACTCATCAAGAAATTTTCCAGGAAAAATCTCGGGAACTCGAATTCTCATTTTTTTGAAAATAATATTCTGAGAAAATTCAAATGACTCACTCTTGATCATCTGCATTGTGAGGGTGTCTTGTCGTAAGTCATCGCCGTTCTTAAACATCACTTGCAGAGGTGTACCGTAATTGTCTGCATTGTTGAATTCCAGGAACAGGGGGAATGTCGACGAATCTAAATGTCGACATCTGGACACATTGATGCCCGAGAGGCGGATCGAGGGTAGTATGGGGAGCACAAAAGATTGGGGCAGATCTAATTTTAGAAGCTCTGAGGTGAGCACCTAAAAAATATTATTTTATTGTTGGATCAATTATTCTGTTGGTAGACAGTGCAGTGGACGTGTGGTGTTGTGGAAATACAATGAGAGATTTAAGATTCGGTTCACCTGTGCCCTCCGCGACGCCTGCGCGGTTTTTACCGCGATCGACACGTGCACTAACGAGTTGATCACCATCACTTGCTTCGTGAATTCGTTTAGGTAGTCATTGCATCCCAGCACAAATGCTTCGAGTACCATCCTGTATCTTATGGATATCTCTGCAATGTGGAGCTCTGCTTTTAGAAGCCAGAAGAGTTGCTGTCCGACCACCCGAATGTTTAAGAAGGCGCGTGAGAGTAGAAAGCGGACGAGTGGACTGTAGGTGTGATTCTCGTATTTTAAGACCTGTTGTAGATCAACAAAAAATTCCGGAAAATTTCTCGAAAATTCCTCGAAAATTCCGTTCTTGATTCTTGCGAAATGATGGAAAATTCGTTGAAATTTCACCTGTACAAGTTGGGGCATATATTCCACGAGTGATTCGTCAGACATGGACTTTAGCCCCTCAACTGCAAATTCCCGGACAAAAGTGCACGGGAAATTACTGTCTAAAAGCTCCAAGCATTCCACAGGCTCAGGATGTGCCACTCCTTGTAGCAAGAACTTCAACTGCCCCATTGCGGCGGGGTTATTCCAAGGGGCGGATCGGACCACTTTGGAGAGTGGTCGGATGAGAGATTCACTCAAGAGGATGTAGTGTCGGTAATTCCAAATTAATTCTTTTTCCGACTAATTTATTCAGAATTTAATTTAAATAATCTTCAATTTTATAATTTTTTTTTAAAAGTGTGGAAATTTTTACAGCGTTCGATATTATTTTCAAGTTGAAAAACTCACCTTGGACAGATCTGACAGCGCATCCGTAGCAAAGATCTCTCGTAGCGATTGCATCTGCAATTTGGTGGGTGTGACGCCTGTACCACGCATTCCCTCGTGTGTGGATGCCAAAGGCTCAAAAAATTTGACGGGCAACTTGGTGGGCGGAAACTCTAGGATAAGAGCATATCCACTAAAGAGGTGGTTTTCGATCGGGGTACTGAGAGGGTTCGCTTTTCCTCGTACCCACATACGAAGATTCCTCGAAAGGTTCAGGTGTTTTTAGAATCGATTGATTAACTCACATAATACCATGATGCAATATACCAAATAAATCGGATAGAGGATATGTGATCCATGCGAGCGCTTCGCATGCACCTTGCCTATCGTACATAACTTGGAATGGATCTATGTTACTCTCCCTACTACCATATAACGTGATCACCAGCCTGCTTTCTCGTGGAATCTAGTACATGAGTGAGTTCATTCGGATGAATGTGTCATGTCACCTCTTTATAAGAGACACCTAGGTGGATCCACTGTGCCCATAATGCAGATGCTGAGGGTTCATTAACCTGATCACGCACCACCAACTAGTGATCATCAGAAATCATCAAGTCATTAGACATGTTCTTTAGACTTTAGAGGCTATTAACAGCTCTGAGGAGGGTGTGATTGTGCGATGAGAGATGTGCATAGTGATGACATATTTACCTGCACTGGTCTGGTGTAAACGACGGGGCACAATGCTTCCAGACCGTAATACAACCCAACCTGCGTATGTCAAAATTACTTTCTACTATCTTGAACCGCGGCTCTGCCGCAACATTCTGCAGCTGTGCAGCATAATAGTACTCTGATGTATTATATGCTGGAGGCTTGGCACCGTAAAAGTATTGCGACTCTGCTGCAGCAACCATCCTCTTAAGACGAAAGTTACCTCCAAGAAGAGGGAGGTTTGGCCAGAGTTGACTTCCTCTCTTCCCAAGCATTGGTAGATAATAGCCAGAGGTAAGGTGTGGAATCCCATAATACGAAGTTCTAGTTTCTTGTCTATATCTTGAGAGTTGTAGACCTAGAGAAATATTCAGGATAATAAATAACAAAATAAATTCTACTTGTTTGGAGAATGAGATGTCTTTGAACTGTGACGTTGTTACCCCTCGGAACCTCAGTGTAGACGCTGCATTTTTTATTATTTCTGAAGATTCAAAGTGCCGAAATTTCCCACATTTTTCAGTGTTCTCGGAATTATTCCTGATCCTGGGATTCTTTTGGTCCCATGGCAACACGTAGTTATCCCCAGAATGAGAGCGGTCTAACACGTGGAACGCGACTTTCTTCCCTCTTAATGCGGACTCTCTCACGTGTAAGATATCATATAATCTCGTCTTATCTAAGGGTAGGTATTCTTCACATCCCACGATCTACAACGGTCACCATTTATTAAATTTGAATAAATACCTTGAGAAAGAGATCCTCTTGTGTGACATATCCTTCAAATAAATGAAACTATTCCGGTGAATATTAATTATAATAAAAACTAGTTTGAAATCTCGAAGAAAACTCAGTGAAAATATTTTTTTAAAAGGGATAAATACCTGGGCTTTGTGAAACATGTTGTCGACAATATGTTGCAATGTCATATCTGGCGAACACACCAGGCTCTTTACCACGTCTGAAGGAAATCGGAAAAACACCAAGAATCTTCCGGGAAATTGCTCAGGTATGACGTCATTACGCTTGTCAATGCGGGCATATGTGACAGCTTTGCTCGCCACACGCTCATGATGCACGATGACGATGTCTTTTGTTCTCAGAACGAGGTCCCTAGCTTCCCGGTCCTCATTGTTGAAGGAATAATTTTGGCGGGAAAATCCCATGATGTCCAGAACTTTCGGAGAAATTTTTGGGATGTGGTAGTCGGTATCCGCATTAGGGCCCTTGGGAAGATCTATCAATTCACAGCTGGAGACTGGGACTTGGCTCCAATCAAACTGCAGAAATTTAATATTGATATTTTTCCAAAAATTAAATTGTTACAAATTAATGATATTTTATTTAATTTATACAATATGGATTTTATTAAATTATTAAATTTTTTATTTATTTGACTGAAAATCACGTTTAGTAAAATAAACAAAAATAAATAAAACCTACCCTAGTCGCTTGAACTTCCATTGGTCTCTCCTCCATATCAACAGGTTCATCATCCAGATCGTTTAGATCTATTAGATCTCTGGATTGTGTAGGTCTGTGGGTCATCTGCTGAGTACCAGATCCGGATCTCTCCGTTTTAATTATGGGAAAGGCTTTGTTACGTTCCAGGAACGGGGCTGCCCTCTTGGTGGCCTCTGTGGCGACCACCTGTGGTCGGTAAGACGTCATATAAATATTTCAAGATGTCATATGTCTTCAACTTTCTCTGTCAAATTTTACGTCAAAAATATACGACAATATATGAAAGTTGATATGATATCATACGCTTCTCAACGCGGTGATCCACGAGTCCATGTCTTCCCATGTGTCTGCATATATGGGGTAATTTCGATTTCTAATATTGATTATTTTTAAATATTTCAGAATGATTTTCTTATGGATTTCCAGGAAATGTAGACTTACTTGCAAAAGATAGTGAATGAATTCTTCTTGCCGTGATCTTGCACGTTAACTAACGAGTCAGCGAGGGCGATGACACCCATCGGTGTGCTCTTCATGTCGCTCAGCATCCCGCTGGCATTCTTCAATTGTCCCATAATATTTTTGTCTTTCTCTTTCAGACTTGGATCATCGGTTCTCAGATAAAAAAGCCATGTTCCTTTTAGACAAAACCATCTGTTATTTTTAATATTTTAATATTTATTTTTTGAATTATTTTTATTTTTAAGATTTTTATTTTGAATATTTTTAATAATATTTTTCAACTTTAATATATTCTTTCAATTTTTTTTCATTTTGAAAATATTTCTATGTTTTCACTTGTATTTTTTCAAAAAAAGAATTCAATTCTTTTTAACGTGAAAAATCACGGTATGAAATCGCATGAATTTTGTGAATAGATGTTCGCTTGTTACGTAGTATGACGTCATCACCTTCTCTTCCAGGATTTGGCGAGTTGACCTTGTTTGTACAAATATCCCGCTTTATCTGGTTGGAAGAATGCTTCCTCCGCGTTGGGAATATTTGAATTCTGTCATCTTGTCAGACGTCATATATGGATAATGCGCAATGCACATGTTAATGTTAATGACACTTGATGACGTGTGCTATAACATGGACGATGAGGTCATTCAATGATGACATGATCATGCTTTGGGTGATATGATATCATACCTGATCGTGAGATCTCATCGTTCTGAGATTATGCCTCTGACATGACTTTGGCGCGAAAGAGGAGCACCTCTTATGCACAGTGTATCCGCATGCTGTTTTATTCATTTTCCCATTATTAAGATTCTTTGTCAAAATAAAATTCAAATTAAAAAAATGTCGAAAAATACCTTCACAGACAAAACACTGTGAGGTGAGGCCTATAATGATTGTAGAGCACATGTCGCATGTCTGGGGTGCGATGATAGCTCTACAATTGAATATGTGGCTCGTCAACTCCCCTTTTCCCGCCTTTTTTCGCAACGAATTCTTGATGTCTTCCACGTGATCAATCTACAACTCGTTAAAACTATTAACTTTATATTTCGTGAAATAAATCGAATTTTTTTCAAAAAAAGCGGTAGTAACCGTGCCAAAGTGCGGTACGAAACCGTGATTCTTTTGTAAAAATTTTTCCAAATGAATTGGTAATAAAATATTACCTTTGGCCTATTCTTTTTAGCATCGGTTGAGGCTGTCAGCCTGCTCATAGAACTTGATAATGATATAGGCTTCTCCTCTATCGATTTTAATCATATTTTCACCGAAAAAAATTCGAGAAAAACACCGTTGTAGAGGGACGTACCTGTCTCCGGGCTGCTGAAGTGTAGATCTAGGAGGGTGTCGTCTGACTGTACTTCCTTGGTGTAGAGTGATTTATTCTTGCCTATAAATGCTGGTGGTGCTGTTCTTTCGTGCTCGCCACTCCCAGTGGGCTGTGCGAATTTAAATTTATTTGAATTTTGAAAAATTTTTGAAATTCGAAAAAATTTTCCGCGAAATTATTTTCTGACAGAGTAGAAAAAATCACCTTTTTTCTGATGAATGTTGGAGAGTTTAAGACTTTCTGTACATCCTCCCCACTACTCGCGGGGGATATTGGCTTCGTAGAATTTTCCATAAGGGGTGTATGCGGTGAGACTTTTATACTCTCCCCTGAGGGGGACAATAATCTCGCCGGAAAATTCGCCGAAATCTCCAAGACCGGGGGCGACCTGCTGTCATAAATCCTCTCTCTTCGATTCGGATTCATTGTAGATGAGATGGGTGATGTTGGTGTGGCAACTGGGACAGCAGGTCTACTGGGTCGCGGCGGGGGTGTCGGGGACAGAGGGGCAGGTGTCAAATGAGATATCGTATGTGATTTCACAGGTCTTGGGGGTGGTGATCTAGAAGGTGGCAGTGACATTGTCATCGGTGTTGAAGGCGAATCAGTGGGAGTTTGCTTTGGTAAAACAGAAAATGTTGTAGAGGGTGTTACTGTTGAGTTTTGATGGAGTGATGGAGTCGCCTTTGATGGCTGAGAGTGTTGTGGAAGTTGGCCATTATTTTCTGAGATGATCTGATTGAGAGCTTGTTCGCTCTGGCTCATTGATCTGGCTCTCACAAATTTGTTTGCAGAACTCTCATCCTGTAGATATATGAATCGTGATTGATCTGAGCGCCATGTGTTGATCATTCAATCTTGAAATAAAGATTTAAGAAAGGAAAGCCGATACATACGTCGAGGGCAACCCAACTAATTACTCCTCCACTAGAATGGATCAATCATAGACGAAAGACTAACCCTTTCACGGAAAACTCACCTAGCAACTTTTTGGAAGATCTGCACCTGAATCGGGGTATTCTGTTGTATGTTCCTTGAGAAATCTTCATCTAAAGACAAGAACCGAGCGAAGGAAACATGAAACAATTTACTCTGTCCAGATCAATGATTGATAATGCCTCAATTTCACCTTCGAAGACCCCAAACATATCTCCGAGGGATCGTACTTCTGTAATATTGGACTGGACTTTATGATCTTTGACTAAAGAGAATGAATGATCAATTGGACAAACAAGGTGCACCTTGACTTGATCGAGCGAGGCGCCCATTGGAAAATCATTAATGCTGACGCTCTCATGATCAGGTAGGAGTACCTTCGTCTGGTCATCGAAGACGTTATGCTTGATATCCTCTCATAATGGACTCATACCTGAATGGTAAATTGTAACTTTGAGAGACTTGCAGATCTTCTGTTGTATATCATTGCCGCATGATCCCTCGATCGATAGACGATTGCAAGTTCTCTTTGTCACGTAACAAAACAAAAACCTCAAGGAAATGTCACACATGTCACAAATGTCTTTATTTGTATTTTTACCCTTGGGCGTTTCGCCTGACGGACGTCTGACTTTGGAAAACATGTTGACGAGTCTTGGTGACGGGACAAGCATCATTCTCATACACGAATGATTATCCCCCAGAGGATCGTGCACTGTGACTCAGTTGAGCCAATTACCCAGCGTGACTTTTTGAAGCTTAATGGATGAAATTGCCATCAAATGGAAGGCGACTTCAGCCACCAGAACCAACAGGAGTAGATCTGCTAGTAACAGAAAGTACTTCCAGGTAAATTAAGAGATGGATAGGTCCATAGCCATTGTAAAACAATCAACAAGAGGATATGGTGAAGCCCTCATTTCCGAGATGATGGGTCTTCTTGATATTGACTTTGGAAAGATGCCAATCAAGATGAGATGATCGGAAATAAAAAATCATTGGACATCATTCCATGTATCATATCTCGATTTGAGAAGCTTCCCGCGTCCTCCAAATTTGAAGTTTGCTGAACGGCACGTGTGTCCGTCAGGCGTTTAGGGTTAACCCAACACAAACTTGGACAGCCCCTCCTTCGTCAACCTCAAATTCACCCATTCAGAGGTCACTTGTGCTCCGAGAGGATATGGTGAAGCCCTCATTTCCGAGATGATGGGTCTTCTTGATATTGACTTTGGAAAGATGCCAATCAAGATGAGATTATTGGAAATAAAAAATCATTGGGACATCATTCCATTTATCACATCTCGATTTGAGAAGCTTCCCGCGTCCTCCAAAATTTGAAGTTGAAACGGCACGTGTGTCCGCCAGGCGTTTAAGGGTTAACCCAACACAAACTTGGACAGCCCCTCCTTCGTCAACCTCAAATTCACCCATTCAGAGGTCACTTGTGCTCCGATCTTCTCATAAAAATCGAGTGCTGGTGTGTTCCAGTCGAGAGCTTGCCATTGCATGCGGATACATCTGCGTAGAATTAGACACCATCAGGAGAGTGATCACCGACCCTGTATCCAAAGCATATTGAGCACAGTGTTTGATGAGGGCAAAACCAAAACCTTTGGAGCGGTACTCCGGGAGGACATACAGATCTTCAAGGTACAATACGGTCCCCTTCCACGTGGAATATGTATAGAAGCAGAAAGCCATGCCAACTACCTTGTTATCATACTCTGCGACCTTGACAGTTTCAGAAAATTGGAAATGTAATCAATTCATGAAACACTCACAAAACAAAAGAATCGATCTTTTGTCCAACCATCTTCGATCAGCTTCTCTACTGTCATCTCGACCTGCATCATCAGCTCTATCGCTTCCATCTTGACATTACCTCATCTGGACATTTCTCATACTCAGCAAGACCTTTGATGAGGCCCAATATAGAGGGCACATCTGCAGGTGTTGCCATTCGAATGTAATCCATTTTGAAGATGTGAGACTTGCTGATCAGACTGCTTGTAGAGAGAACATCTCAAAGAAGATTTGGGAATTTCCTCAAACATGAACAACCACACAAAAGAAGAACGTAATTGTTCAGAACCACCCGATACGGTCAGTGTACTGCTCAATTTAGACCATTTCATATGTCCAATTACTCTGGGTGAGTAATTAAGTATTCCAACACGGTCATTCTGAACAAAAGAAGAGTTTATGAGAGACAGAACCAGTACAGGTAGCCCAACCTCCAGAAATTTTTTGATTGATCATTACAGAATAGAGGAAGTATGATTGTGTCACCACATTGCGCACAACAAGGGGTATGTGAGATGACACACCAACAATTAGCATCAAAATGGTCCATCAGAGAAGATCAACTGTGCAGTCGTAGCTCTTTCATCTACTTCCCCCCACCACATTCGGTTTTAGACATATTCCATTCAACTGGTAGCTCATCATTCTTACTTTGACCTCATTCCGTTTGTCTTCTAATTTGAATTGTTGAATTCGAGGAATATTGTCTGGCCATTATGTAATCTGTTGCACATCACAAACTTGTTTAAACTCTAAAGTTCAACAGGATTCATCATTGTCAGAAATCAAGGAGACAAGAAGATCGATTTATGCTCAATCAGATATAGTTATGGAAGTGTCATCTGTGGTGGTTATTCCACACTAGAACCAAACAGTTCCAGAGGTCTGTTTTTCAATTTATAAAATCATTTCAAGTCACGTGAAGTCATACTGTTAGACACAACCACACTGGCAAAGTTGCAACACAGCAAAGCTGTGTTAATGTTCTCAAGAGAAGTATACAATCATCGGGTTCGTTCATATCGACACAGTCTACCGCATCCCTTGCCGCACTGCGAAGTCAAGC
>KV920970.1:3388-13969 GCA_002081555.1 Protostelium mycophagum | reverse complement strand
GTTTGGAGAAGAAAGAGAAAATTTAGACGGATTTTATTAGAAGGAAGATTTCTGGCTGGTGTAGATAAACAACGACGTCATACGTCATCATCATCAATTGTCGTTTTCAATTCTTTTGTAGCCGGTTGTGATATTCTTCAATTATAATGCTGTGATTGTTCAGATTATCTGGTGGATTTTCACCAAAATTTTGGAAGCGAACCAGCACAATTTATTGCAACGTCGAAATTTGCAGCGCGCGCAACGGTCAGACCAACAGCAGTTTGCAACATAGAGCCTCTAAAGGGCCGACATGAGCGGCAGTGCCGCCACTACTCCAAGGAGTAAAACTCAGGTCTCTCTTTTTGGTACGCCATTAGATCAGGTTCTTGCTCGCCAGGTTTCAGTTCAGCCGCATGCAGACAGACAACTCCCTTTTATTGTTTCAGAGACTATATCGTGTCTATCTCAGAAGAGTAAGCTTCAAATCCGTCGGGTTCACGTTTTCACGATGTTAGAGTATATGATGACGGAAGGGATATTTCGGGCTGCCTCAGATAAGGTGAAAGTTAAAGAGTTGAAATTAGAATATGAGAAGGGTAAATCAACACTGATGATCCATCTGATCACACTTTCAGCATACAAAAGCGGATTAACGTACTCTGTTGATCTGAACAAATGGGCAGCAGACGACGTTCACTCTGTTGCAGCTTTACTTAAACTATATCTATATTACCTACCCCAACCTCTGCTGGCGCCCACACTGAATTTCATGGATCTGTATGAAGAAGCAGATGCCAGCGATCGATGTGCGTCACCTTTGCAGCGGTCGATCACAAACTGAACTCTTGCAGCCGGTGCACGCATACTCAATGTAGTAGATGAGAACCTTCCATCCAATCACAAGGTCCTCTTAGACGCTATTTTGGAATATCTTGCCGGTCTGACACTCCTCTCATCAGTCAATAAGATGTCATGTCAATTGCTGTGCAAAATTTTTCACCCCATTTTGATACCAGCGCCAAAGCAGCCCAAACCCATACATGTCAAGCTTGCAGAGAGTGAGTTTTTAAATTTTATCAATTTTTATAATTATTTAGAACTAAGATTCTTCATAAATGATTTCTTTATGTGATTTTGGCTCTTGCGCCGGTCTTGTTTGCACAAAATTGAAATATCAAAGCTGTGCTCCGAGCATTGTTGGAGCCCAAATGCCAAAGTGCCGTCAAAAATAGCGTCTCTTCGCCTCCTCATTCCGCCAGAAGTGACCGCTCAAGCAGTGCGGTCACGACACCCAGAGGCAATGGAGATGTGACTCCAAGAGGCGAAGGAAAAGACAATTCGGTGAAGACCAAGTTGGAGAAACAGAAGGAAGAAGAGAATAAACCAAAAGAGAAGAGTGGGACAGGTGACCATTTTTTAAAGACAAACAATTCTGTGATTGATAAAAGCAGAGAAGTCAACACCGATATCGTCTAAGCCCACCAGTCCCTCAAATCACTCAAGAGCTACGAAAATTGAGGTCTCTGCAGCTGACAGAAAGGAGATTAACAACCTCCAAAACCAGCTGAAGACGCTCGCTGCAAAATTAACGGAGAAGGAGAAGACCGTTGAGAACGTGAAAAAAGGTCAGTAACGGTCAATATTCAAATTTTGAATATGCGATCAGCGAATGAAGCCGCTGCTGCAAGACAGAGGGAGCTGGAAGCAAAGATTGTCGAATTACAAAGAAGTATAAGAAGCTCGGAGTCATCACTTGGAACTTTAAATGATCAAGTTCGCACAAAAGACAAGAAAATAACAGACTTGGAGAGGATTTTAGAGGTGAGTGCAGGACCTCAGTTCATCGAAACGAAAACCCTGCAAAACTCCGATTACCAACTTTTTATAATATTTTCAGGGTATGAAAGATGCAGAAAGAACACGAGCAAATAAAAGCCATCAAGAACAAGAGAAAACTCACAATCAACAATCTTCTCAGACGCACCAATTACAACAACAATGTAAAGACCTCGAGGCATCCTTGGAAGTAAAAAGTCATGCTGTCGACAAGATGACGTCGGATATGGCACACGTCAGAGATTCGGTTACCAAGGCAACTATGAGACTGATAGAGCAACAAAGAACGGTCGAAGAGCTGAAAAACGTGATCAAAATGTTGCAAGAGGAAAATATACCTGTGATGAAACTTCGAGAGGACGTAGCCAAGATGGAGATTAAGAGGAAGGAAGAGATGGTGTTGAGGAAAAAATATTACAATATGTACATACAAGAGAAAGGAAATATAAGGTGAGTTCAAATGTCATTTGTGGTAGATCATGTAATTCAATGGAATTATTGCCATTTTTGTTCAAAAGAATTTTCCAGTTTGAATAAATCCGTTGAATTATTTTCAGGGTGTACGGACGCATAAGGCCCATGTCATCCACAGGCTTCGGTAATGCAGCGCGCGATACCGTGGTAGCCACGGTGGTTGACGAGTACACTATCAAAATAGATGGAGAGAAAGCACCGAAAGTTTTTGAATATGATAAAATTTTTGGAATGGACACCACGCAAGATCAGGTATTTGAAGATGTTGGAGATCTGGTGCAGTCCGCTGCAGACGGATACAATGTCTGTGTCTTTGCGTACGGTGAGTGGATCTATATCGATGACGTCACCATGGTCTAAACTTGGAGCAGGGCAGACTGGATCTGGAAAGACCCACACGATGATGGGAAGTGATGGGAACATTGGAATAATTCCCAGGTCAGCCCACAGACTATTTGACACGCTCGAATCCGCGAAAGACACAACTCAGTACAAGGTCTCATGTTGCATGATGGAGCTGTACAATGATGAGCTGATGGACTTGTTCTCGAAAGAAGACTTGAAGAAGCAATACAATAGGTGAGAAAGATTTTTATGAGAAGTATTGCTCATGATGTACTCATGGAACACAGCAAAAGTGGCGATAAACTCGTCATCACAAAAGACGCCAAAGGTATTGTTGTAGTGCAGAACATTGTGTTGAAGGAAGTCCATTCTGCCAAAGATCTGTTACACCTCATCAAGGTCGGATCGGCCAACAGACATGTGGAATCGACCAACATGAATGAGCACTCATCGAGGTCTCACCTTCTGATCGCGATTTATGTGGAGACAAGGCCAGTTAAATCAGACAGTCAAGAATTTACACTGGGTAAATATTTCTGTAACTGTTTTAACACATGCCCGCAAGAGAAGATATAAAATATATTTATAATTTTAAACCAACAATTTTTGAAACCTCAATATTTCAGGTAAATTGACTCTGGTCGATCTCGCGGGGTCTGAGCGTGTCGGAAAGTCTGGAGCCACCGACTTGCGCCTTCGTGAGGCTCAGTCCATCAACAAATCCCTGGCTGCTATTGGCCACGTCATCTCTGCTCTGTCCACAAACGAATCACATATTCCGTACCGAAACAACAAATTGACGATGCTCCTCTCGGATTCTATCGGTGGAAATGCAAAGACATTGATGATGGTTTGCGTCTCGCCAGCGTCGTCCAACACTGACGAGACCTTAAATTCTTTGTCATATGCACAGAGGATCAGGAGTGTCACTAACAAAGCGGTGAAGAACACGAACGGTTCGAAGGTTCAAGTGGAGGAAGTGAAGGTAATTTCTTCGAATCCTATATACAGTCACTTGTGTCAAAATGCGATAATGCTCAAGCCCAACAGATTGTCGAGGAGAAGCCAGAAGAGGAAGAGAATCCATTAAGTAAGAGTGCCGAGTTTGTGATAGTTACCCCCAGAGAAGTCACAAACAAGATGGTCAGGAGCACGGAAGGTCTTGAAGACGTGCTCAGACGCAGAGCCGATTCCATCAAATCCAAGGAGGAGGTCAGAATGCTATTTTAACAGAAACCGTACCAAGAACCATCTTATATCTTACCTCTAACAGGCGAACGAGAAGCCCGTTCCGTCAGCTACAGCTGATCTATCTTTGGCAATTGCGTCTCTACCTGTGAACAACACGCTCAAACTTCCTTCAAAGCCCACGATAGCGAATAGAAGAGCCGCAACAAAAGATGCACTGAAGAACAAGGCGAAACTGGAAGCTGATTCCGCTAAAATTGTTGCAGCAAACGAGGCTGCGAAGGCGGCAGCGAAGGAAAAGGAGAAGACTCCTATTCAGGTAAAAAAGATCCAAAATCATGGCGAGACTGAATGCGAACAGCCAAAGATTCCACCAGGCGTGGGTGCCGCCGCCTTCAGAGCCAACAGCGTCCCTAACTTTGCCGGAAACGCATCTGCGAAGAACCCAGTTGCAGCCAACATCTTCAAGCAAGCAGATATGAGAGCTTCCACAGGTGATTGTGTCCTTTCTTGTGTATAACTTAGCTCAACTATGTAGGGACTCTTCCTATCGGCGCACAGCCCGATTTTTTGCTGGACGAAAAACAAAAGAAGTTGATCAGAGTGAAGGGCAGACGCAATACCCGCACAGAAGTCGTCAAGTTTGAGGCAGCTTCTGTGCTCTCTGATGCGGTGTACATCTTGGATCTCTTCGAAACCCTCATCATTTGGAACGGCACCAAGGCTAACAGAATAGAAAAGGCGAAAGCTGTTGACGTTGCACAGAGGATGAAGAATAAGGAGAGAAAGTCCCGAGCCGTGGTGCATAATATCGGTAAGCAGAGTTTCTCTCTTGCAAACTAAGCGAGTAAGATGGCCCCGAGAAAAGTCAGCACGAAGTGACGTTTTGGAAAGAGCTTGGCGGGAAACCGAAGAGTATACCGGACGGCAAACCTGACGAAGACCCAGAGCCCTTCGATTTTTTGTACAAGTGAGATAAATTGAATCCGTAAATTTCGCTGAATTTCCTTCAGCGTCACGGAGACGTCCAAGGGAATAGATTACGCCCCAATCGGAGGAGGGAAATTGATGAGGGAGCAATTAGAAACCAATTGCTGTTATCTGCTAGACTGCAACGACGAAGTTTACATATGGCAAGGAAGGACCAGTCCGCTCAAATTGAAGAAGGAATCTGTCAGTTTGTGTCAGGTACTTGCCATATTTGACGTGATATTTGACGTGACGTCTGATAGAAATTGTTGAAATCGAGGAAAGACAGACCGGCCTGGGTCAAAGGTTTCAAAATCTTGGAGGGTGGAGAGACCATCTTGTTCAAGGAAAAATTTTCTAATTGGCCTGATGTTTTGCCGATACAAGTCGCAACTACACCAAAAGGGAATGTTGCACAGAGTAAGAAGTTGGTTCTGAAAATACAACTGACGTTTAAAGAACAAGTGGAAAAGCCTTTGGATGTGTACGCGATGTACAACAACACGAAGCCGGTGGGAAAAGTTGTATTCGACAACGACAATGGGTCCGGGAAAAAAAGTGTTTTTGTGGTCAAAGAATATGAAAAGAAAGAGGTGACATCATCTCTATGCTTACACTAATCTGACTGAGAAAGGTTCCCAAAACAGAGTGGGGAATCTTCAAGAGCACCGAGAGCTACCTCGTGTTGTACTCCTATATGCTCAGGAATAGGGAGATTTTCGTGATATATTTTTGGCAAGGCAGGGACAGCTCCATCGTGAGTATATATCGTGTCATTGAATCACAAAATAACCCCCACAGAACGAGAAAGGAGCGAGTGCTTACCTCACAGTCACCATGGGTGAGATGGACACGAACGGCTCCGCTACACAGGTGATACTCTGAATCTTATGATCCCTGCTTGTCAGCTGATAGTGAAGGTGCGCGTGGTTCAAAACCAAGAACCCAGCCACTTCCTCTCTATATTCAAAGAGAAGTTTGTTGTTGTGTCTCCTGTCAGTAAAATGTACAATTTCATACCCGGGTGGAAGATCTTCCATGTGACAGCGAGGTACAGATCTCCGATACTATGTCTGTCAATCTGACACAATGTAGATCTACCCTCACTCAATATTATCCTATCCAAACGCCTTGGATGGTGAGCGTTTTATTCAAATTGACTGATGATTCTAATCTGTACAGACACCTGTCGTTTTAAGTTCAAATGACTGTTTTGTGCTGATTCACGATGACAAATGTTTACTGTGGAAGGGCTCTGCAGCAAACACAGAAAAGGTGCTTTTTTTGTTTAAAAGCAAAATCTTATCCAAATAGATTGAAGCGGCACGTAAAACGTTCGAGTTCTTCAGCACAAAACCAGCAGAAGAAATAGAAGAAGGCAAAGAGACGCCAGAATTTTGGCGGGTTTTAGGAGGAAAAACCATCAAGTCTGGATTGATAGAACATTCGTATAGTAAAATGAAGCGCACCAGTCCCCCCAAACTGTTCCACTGTACAAATGCCTCGGGAACTTTCAAAGTGAGTTCAATACTGTTTGTTTGACGTATTAACTGTGATAGGCTGAAGAAGTGTTTGACTTCTGTCAAGACCATCTGGAGAATAATGACATGGTGATGATTTGTAGATGATCGGTTCAACCATTGACATCATTACAGATGATTTTGGACACAGGAGGCCCGAGATTATTTGTCTGGACAGGTCTCAAAGCCAACGAAGAGAAAAAGAAAAAGACAACAGAAACAGCAGTGAATTATATGAAATTAGTGGTTCAGATGAGAGGAACGTGCCAAGGTGAAGTGGTGATGTCAGGCCAAGAGCCCCCGGATTTTACAAGTTGCTTCCACGGCTGGGATTATACAAACACCAAGGTGAGACAAAGTTCATTACCGTCGATCTACAATTGATGGGAAACTGTTTTTTGCCTGAAGGCGAATCCTAACGCAAAGCCATGCGGTCATTACCGTACTTCATGTGAATTCAAAGTGACGAAGCTCTCTTGTTCACAAGAAACTTGAAGCTTCTGCATCTTTTTTACGAGTGTCAGCTACCCACCGAACCGCTGCGTTCCTTGGAAGAAATGTCAGGAGAATACTCAAGGACGTATACGATTGAGGAGCTAAGATTGAAGCCAGCCAAACTAGATTCCACCACACTCGAGGTCTCCTATTTCTTTATGAAAATAGAACTGAATTCTTGCAGAAATATTTGTCCTCTGAAGATTTCGAAAGATATTTCGGTATGAGCAATGCAGAGTTTCAGACACAGCCCGCTTGGAAGCAAGAGAAATTGAAGAGGGGTCTTGGGCTGTACTAAATTTAAATTTAAAATTTGAAATATTTTATTTCCTTCAGAAGGTTTCTCATTTCCGTTCAAATAGTTCATGAGTACATCTCACGGTAATTAACGTGTTTGTTAACGTGAAATTACGGTCTCGGTTTGGGCGCCTTCTGAAGGAAATTCAAATTTTCGGTTACGTCCTTCCCGATACGCATCCCAGGAACACCAAGAAGATTTCAGGAAAAGCATTCTACCCGATCATCGTAAACAGCAGGTGAGCCGAGCCTGAAGGGCGTATTCTTGAGAGTCTGACTGAACACAGAAACCATCTGGCAAAGAGATCAAAATGACAAAGATCGCAGTCGTCTATTACTCGTAAGATGAAAGATTAACTTCTGTTGCTGATTGCCACAAGTATGTACGGCCATACAGCCACCCTCGCAGAATCTGTGAAGGAGGGAGCCCTCAAGACAGGAGCTCAAGTCGATCTATACCAAATCCCAGAGACATTAGATCAAGAGGTAAACCCCTCTTCGATTATATTCTCGATTCTGATCCCAAAAAGGTTTTGGAGAAGATGCATGCACCTGCTAAGGTAAAAACTTTGTTTTTTTATGGATTATGTAAATCGTCTGATCATAAACAGAGAGAGGATGTCCCCATTGCAACCCCTCAAACCCTCTTAGAGTACGACGGATTCTTGCTCGGTGTACCCACCCGTTTTGGCAACTTCCCCGCACAATGGAAGGCCTTCTTCGACCAGACTGGAGGCATCTGGCAGACTGGCGGCTACCACACCAAGTTTGCAGGCATCTTCACCTCCACAGCTGGCCAGCATGGAGGACAAGAATCCACCATATTAGCTGCCATCTCTCAGCTCGCTCACCACGGCATCAACTACGTTCCTCTTGGATATGCCAAATCTTTCCCCCAGCTCACAAGTCAGCATATCATTATCACATCTCATTATCTTTCTCATGACAATAGGCATCGATGAAGTCGCAGGAGGAAGCCCCTATGGAGCTGGCACCCTCGCTGGCAGTGACGGTTCCCGCCCTGTCTCTGTAAGTCTCGTCCAATTTTTTCCCGCCAAAAATAACGTCTGTACAGGATTTAGAGAAGAGCGTCGGTGTCGCCCAAGGAGAGTCCTTCGCCAAACTTGTCGCTGGATATGTCAGCGGTGACATCCCCGTCCCCACCCCCGCTGAGACCACCCCCGTTGTAGAGACACCCGTCGCTGAAGAAGCCCCAGTCGTTGTCGCCGTTGTCGAGACACCTGCCGCCGATGAGGCCGCTGTCGTTGTCGCCGTTTTAGAGGCACCTGTTGCCAAGGAGACACCCGTCGCTGAGGAGACCCCAGTTGTTGTCGCCGTTGTAGAGACACCCGCCGCTGAGGAGACCCCAGTTGTTGTCGCCGTTGTAGAGGAACCAGTTGCCAAGGAGACACCCGTCGCTGAGGAGATCCCAGTCGTTGTCGCCGTTGTCGAGACACCCGCCGCCGAGGAGACCCCAGTCGTTGTCGCCGTTGTAGAGGAGACCCCAGCCATTGTCGCCGTTGTAGAGGAGACAAAGGTGTGTCCCTCTTGTAGAAATTTATTCTCGTATAATTGACGTCTGCAGCCACAATCTGCAGCTGAGCTGATTGCCGCCAAAACCGCCGGATTGAAGGAAGTCGACGCAATCCCCGCCGTTGGCGCTGTTGGTGAGTTTTAATGTTTTTTGTGATCATTTACACGTTGTAGATGCCAATACACCTGCCGAGACCGTCGTTGTCGTGAACCCCGAGGTTATCGCCCCCGTTGTAGTCGCTGAAACCCCAGCCGTCGCCCCCGTTGTAGTCGCCGAGACCACCCCCGTTGTTGTCGAAGAGAAGGTCTTGAGATAAAACACCCTCTACAACGCGATTAACACGCCGCAGGCCCCCGTTGCCGAGGCACCAGCCGCAGCCGCACCTGCCGTTGCTGAAGCCACAACATCTGACACCACCCCTGCCGTTGAACCCGCTGTCGAAACCGCCGCAGTTGAGCCCGCTGCTGAGGTACGTCCATTTTTCAGGCTCAAACTCTTTGTTGTATCTGCAGAGTTGAAAATTTGAATCTGCATCTTTACCACCTTTTCTGTTGGTCTGTGCTCACAGCACAACCTTTGTCGCCAGACCACGGTAAATACCGCATAGACACACGGTAAAACCGAAAAAGAACGGCTGTAGTACAAACACCTCGTAGTCGGCAAAAAATACTCGTTGTAATCGGCCGAAAATACTCGTTGTAGTCGGCAAAAAGTACTCGTTGTAGTCGGCCGAAAACTCAACCTATTCAGACTGAGAAGGCCGAGACTGTTGAAGACAAGAAGAAGAAGAAGAAGTGCATCATCCAATAGATCTATTTATCTCATTTTATTAAACTTTTTGTTTCTTGCTTGGAGGTCCGTCTACAACTTCCTGAAGGACCGTTTCGGTGTTGTTTGTGTTCATAGAGACGAAGACGTTTTCGTTGTTTGCCTTGAATGTGTCATTTTTATTCATTTTTTTATATTCTTTGTTTGTCTTGCCAAGAAAAAAATACAAAAATATGATAAAGAATAAAAAAATATGATAAAGAAATACAAAAATATGAGAAAAGAATAAAAATATGATAAAAATAAAAAATATGAAAAAAAACTGACATCATCCACTTCAGCAGTTTCCACTTCTCCCTCTTCGTCATCCTCATCATCATCAGTCTACAACTCTTCAGCATCATCAAAGTCAAATTTCAAATCCGACAATCTGGCGGGAAAATCGAAAGCATTACGTCTTCCAGGTCGATCTCCCAGTCGTCTTGTGTGTGGATATTTTTATAGCCGATGCTGGCAAGCAGGGAACTGATTTGTTTGTGTTGTCCTTGGAACAAATACTGGTGTCCGTTCATTGGGGTCAATTCTGTGGGCACAATGGATGCTAAAAATAGTCAATTTCGGGTTTAGTTTCCAAGGTGACCCGGGAATCCGCTTACTGGATTAAACATGACAAACCCATCAAATGTATAAACATTTGTTTTGCAGACAATTTTTTTACACAAAAAAATATTAAAAATTACAAACAAAAGAATCACCTGGCATCTTGAGGACCGGAACATTCTCTGGATGCGATTTCAAGTTGAAAGTGACGACAACTTTGTCGTTACTTTGCGGATGGCGGAAAAGATTCAGCAGTTTCCACTTCTCCCTCTTCGTCATCCTCATCATCATCAGTCTACAACTCTTCAGCATCATCAAAGTCAAATTTCAAATCCGACAATCTGGCGGGAAAATCGAAAGCATTACGTCTTCCAGGTCGATCTCCCAGTCGTCTTGTGTGTGGATATTTTTATAGCCGATGCTGGCAAGCAGGGAACTGATTTGTTTGTGTTGTCCTTGGAACAAATACTGGTGTCCGTTCATTGGGGTCAATTCTGTGGGCACAATGGATGCTAAAAATAGTCAATTTCGGGTTTAGTTTCCAAGGTGACCCGGGAATCCGCTTACTGGATT
>MZNV01000390.1:0-15110 GCA_002081555.1 Protostelium mycophagum | reverse complement strand
AAATACAAATATAAATATAATATAAATATAAATATAAATGTAATAATAGAAATTTAATATAAATATATTTTCTATCAACTACACTTCTAACGAAAACAGTATCGCGCTCGTGTTGTTATTGGATGCCTGGTGCAGAAAAGTCATGGAAGGGCACGAGAACCCGTATAGTGTGAGTCTTTTATTGTCTAGTTGTAGATATGAGTCAGCTCTACCTCTCACTATTTCTCGTGGAATTTTTTGTAAAGCGAAAAACTTTGATTTCATTTGGGTGAAACTTTTGTGATGAAAGCAAAGTTTGAACTTACCGCAAATTCACGGTATGTTAACGCGGTGGATTCTACAACCTTGTGTAAATGAAAATCCCATCCTACGATTTTTCTTCGAAATTTCGACGAAAGTTCACCGAGTTTTCAGGTATTTATCATAGATCATCAAAACACAGAAGGAAGTAGTGATGAGGCCAAGAAAGTGGCCCAAATATTAGCCACAAAAGGTAATCCACTACAACCAATATTCTCTGCATATTTATCTGAATAAATAATCGATTTTCTCTGAAAATAGAAAATTTATGTAAAAAAAATCTACAAAGGACATGAAGTCAATTTTCAGTCATCTACAATCATGTCTACAACACCTTTAAAAGATATCGGGATATTTTTATTTTCCAACATTTTGACATTTGACGTTTTGACATTTTTGGCACTTTTGACATATTTGACATCTCAAGGTATCCCTAGCTCTGTCTTCAAAATGTCACATGAAGATTCTGGGTGGAGAGGATCAAGTGATTCAGAAAATATTTTCTCAAAGAGGGAACAAAGGAGCGGCAAGATCAATGCAAAGAGAAGTCAAATGTTGCAAAAGATATGCGAGAACGCAAAGGTGAGATATCTCGATATTAGTCATGACGTCATCTGCTCACGCCGACGATTTGGGTGTCGACAATGTACGGTGAAAGATCCGCGAAAACATTTTTTTGGACAAGTTCTGATCTTTCTCAACATTGCCAACGATTTCATTTCAAAATTCAAACCTAAAAAATGGCGGGAAAACAGATGATGACATGATGACAGGTTCAACATCTGCTGTTGGCCGATCATTTCGATGATTGCCTCGAGACATTATTCCTCAGGATCGCGACAGCCTCGCGGCTAGAAGGTCTCGCCACAATAGAGAGTTGGCGCCAGATCAATGATAAGTTTGCTATGTGCAGGCCGCTCCTGCAATTTCCCCGAGTAAGTGTTGTAGTCTGTCGGATTTTATCTCATGGAACCTGCTTAACGCGATTTTCACGCGTTTGTAACCGTGGTTTTGAATTTCCCGCCAAATATGTCGTTGTAGTGCGTGACTCTGATCGTTTCAGGCGAGGATGGCCGCCACTTGCAAAGATTTTCACTGTGAATATCTAGAAGACAAGACTTCCACCAGCGAGTTCACCCGAAAAGTCCGCGAGGTTCGAAATTTGAATTCCAAAATTGGCGGGAAAATAACCCTCCCAGACGCTCAACCAGCCAGAATTTTTGAGCCGCGTCTCTAAAGGCGAATTGGGCTTCTTCATTTCGAGGATGAACGCAGCACGCAGAGACATCTCTGAAAGTGTCAACCAATTCGTCAACAAACACGTCACCCAAGAGCTCTGGTTTGGGTACGGAGATGTCAGATTGACACCTGACACATGACACCTGACACCTGACAGGTATATACGCATGTCGCAGGTGGAATTTTTAAAACTTCCCGTGGAGGTGGCGGTTCGCGTTTTGAGTCGTTTGGTCAAGCAGACCGGTGCGCGAGCTTACGAACACGACGCCCTCAGAAAAGTCCTAGAGATCATAAAGGTAACGTTTTGACTCGTTGTAGATGCGCATTGCATCGTGAAATTTCGCTGAAATTTCACAGGAAAGACCGCAAGGGAGTAGGTGGACGGTGTGTAGGACCCTTTTCTCCTGGAGTGGTAAGGAGATCCTTTGTATTCCGGAAAGTCCCGGACCTCGCCATCGTGGTAGGTACTCTCCTATCTACAACGCCATTTACAATTATTATAAATGATTTATTGAGATCATTATGTTTCGTGCCGCAACAAAATTTTTCGCCGCATTAAAAAACGTAAACAACCTTCTCTACAACTACATCCACCAAGTCTCACTCTTCCAGAATACAAGACCCCCATTATCTCAGGCATCCCACTCAAGTGGAAGAACTTCATCATCGACTACAAGCTGGAGACCCCTTACGATCTCAAAGTCTTTGTGAAGAAGATCGAACAGAAGGAGTGGGTGTACCTCACCTCCGTGCAGCCGGGTCAGTGCTTTGGTTTTGATTGTACCGACTTGTACCTTTGGAACTGTCGGTTCATACCGCACTCTTTCACGGTTGCTGCCGTCGTGTGATGCTTCGTGTTGCGGCTCTGCCGCAAGACAGCAAAACTTGTCTGAAGGAAAGACAATAGATGTTATCGGAGAGTGTAACACAAGTACACTACTGTAACATCTAGTATCTACCGCAGCACACGTCACGGCCGCTCACAACCCGCAGAGATCCAGAGAGAGTTCAGTTCTATACACCCGTATGCCAAGTTCTCGGTACCTTGTCTGGTCACAGAAGGGGATGTCTTACTGGCCGCTCCCCACTACAACTTCAAGTCCTTCGGGGTGCAGTGCACGGTGCAATTCGCACCCCCCGCCGATATCTACAACAACTTGAAGGCGATTCGTTCAGCTCCAAAATAAAGAGGATAAAGAGACTAGATGATGCATGTTGTCGCCTCATTTTGTTTCTTCGTATCATTATCCTGGAAAGACGATCATGCACGTTGTGGACACTTTTATTATTGTTGCCGAACAGAAACTTGTTCTGTAGGTTTCAGTTCTGGAGCTTTTGGAGTGTCTGGCTCTGTTATTGGCTGTTCCTCTTCCTGTCCAATGTTAGACATGATGTGAAAGAAGAGGATCAAAATGACCTGTTCAGCATGATCTTCGTCTTCGTCTTCTTGGGGTTCCTCTTCTTCGTCTCCTTTACAGATGCCTTGCACGATCTTCTGCATGTTGGCAAATTGGATTTGATTCTGCTCCCTCTCTTTGATCTCTTTGATACGTCCTTGTATCTGCTTCTCTGTGGGATGATCTCTTGGTAAATCGGGATCAGAGACGACCTCTGGCTCTACTGCCAAAGCAAAAGAGTTGAAGGCGGTGTTCCGCAGTAAGATCTTATAATCATGAACATTTATAGTTGAGAGGGATAAGTGAGGGGACCCACCTGGGATTCTTTACTGCCATCTAAGAGCACACTAAGCTCTCTCTCGTCGTTTGCAGCGCTGATAGAGGCACGCACAACTTGATTCCACTAATCAAGTCAATATGACATTTCATGCCATCATAAAATAATGTACTTGATGTTGTGTAAGGTTAACTACAGAGTCATCTCCCTCATCACCTTCTCCTCTCGACTTCTTTGATGCTCTCTTCTTACGCTTTAAACGATTCCCTGGTCTTTTTTTTGGGTTCTTAGTGGACTCTTCCATCTATCTGTATGTATGTCTGCGGAATATGAGAATCTGATAATTAGAAGAAAGTTGACAGTTCCAGGTATTATAAATCATGACTGACCTTGACGATATTAGACAGAGGACAGTCCTCTTCCGTGTTGTGGTGTGGTTCTTTGTTGGTGATGTGAAATATTTCCTCGCATGAGTGTTTCACCCTCGACTTTTCTCTCAGTTCGTCGCATTTGGTTTTTCTCTTGTTTCGCAGTTCTGCGAATGTCACGACACCTGACAAGCGAAACGGTCACACGTTACATCTGTCAGGTGCACCCTTTCTGAAGCTAACACAATCAACGAAGAGGCCATTCTTTACCATCATATTGGTATGGACTTTGGGTTCGTGTAGAATTATATGCATATCCGCACAAATATTTCGCTTGCAATTCATTTTGCTTGCTTCTCGTTGATAGAATACAAAGATATCCAGTTTATTTCGCAATGTTGCTCCACAACCAACCTCAAGCCCAGAGCCATGTGCTTTGTGAAAAGAATTATACAACGGACATGTTCGACGACGACAAGACTGTCGTCGGCAGGTCTCTATCATTGCTACCATTAGAGAGCTCCTGATGGCCAATACACTGGCAGAATACCCCTCTATTGCTTCCCAAGATGGGTTTGCAACTGGTGGCAATGCCTTGAAGTAATCGACTGTGTGTTCAAATGCCACGGTAAGCGCTCGTGGCCTTGTAGAAGTTCAGAGCATCTTTTTATTGCCAGTGAAATGTTCGCCATCCATCAGATACCACAATTGAACGAATGGCTGCATGATCAATATCACTCCATGCCAAATGGCATGCCCGTCTAGGAACTGGAAAGTTCAGGGGAATTTCGTGGAAATTTCTCTCACCCCGAAAATGGGCGCGAAATCGATCATTTCAAATACGGATCCGCTGATTGTGATGAGACGCAATGCGATGAGGTATTTTCTCGCCCTGCATTTGTCATCATCTAAAGATTATTTTGCATCAATAGAAGACAAACAAGCTGAGGAGCTGAAGGATCAATGTTGGGTGAGTTTAGACAGACTTTTTATGTCTTATTGACGAGTTGTATGGTTATCGTCCAGAAAATGCATTTTTCCCACAAACAAAAATTTCGGTACAAGTCCAAGTGAAATCTAAAAATCACCGAAATATTCCGGAAATTCCAAAGAAATTTCGACTTACGGATGGTTGGTGTGAAAACACCAAAACAGGCTCAGTGCAACTTCGACCAAGTTGACCACCACGAGGACCAACATGTTGTATCCATAGTCAAAGCGGATATAATTCATGTAATAAAGATGTCCCATCGCGTAGATTAAGAAGGGCACACCGACGACCGTCTTTGCGGTGCTGTTGTCAAGCCAAAACACTCTGCGAAAAGTGAGGTCGTGATGTTTTACGAGTGTATTTGTTGTGCAAAAAACATTGTCATAAGCAGTTATAGTTTATATTGTCACATGTGTCTTGTGTTGCGGTAAAGCCGCAAGAGTGCAGGTTGTTTTTTTGCACATCCTTGGTGTTTGCAAGCTGCGCTTATACATATAAAATACACTTGGCAACTCCAATGTTGCGAAAAGGTGTTTTGGCAAAGGAGGCATGTTTTGATATCTTCGTGCATGTTGTTATTGATTTGCGGCCGCAAAGCCTCAAACACAATGGAACTTTGTCAAGACATATATGTGCCGCAAGACGCATCTTTTATTGCTTTCTATATCTGTTTGATGCAGCGAAATGGACTCTTTCCATTTTGCAAGACGATCATATTAAAATATATTTATGTTGCGGCTCTGCCGCAGACGCATTCTATGCGAAATGCTTTGTTGGTTTGCGGCAAAGCTGCCAAAGTTGACAGCACGTCTTTACGACACAGAAAACCCCTCTCTACGATAGTTGAGATATCTCACCTCAAGATAGTGACATAGCACGCCAATAAGATGCCCATAAATGCAAAATAATAATCCATTTTCTCTGTCAAACTTGTGTCCTTGATGTGGAATAAAACGGCGGACCAACAGGCAACACATGACGTGGCCATGTAGAGGATGATGATGTGACTGAAATGAGGTCCTTCTTTTCTGGTGAAGGCGACCTGCGTGGTTTTGGCGCGAAAAAAGAGATTTGAAATTCAAATACCTCTTCTTTCTTGGTGAGGCAACGATAACGATGTGGTTCATCTGATGTTATTGGCATGTAAGACTCTCCTGAAGTTATTTTATTCATTTTAATTATTTTCAAATCAAATCAAAAGAATTATTTTTATACAGACAACATCATCCTTCATTTTGCATGTGATTTTTCATGTACTCATTTTGCAATCAATGAGAATAATTCGACTCACTCTTGTGATGTCCCAAAGCTAATCGAACGTAACGATACAGAGTGGTGCTCACGATGAGTCCAGTGAAGAAGCAGAATAAAGCAGAGCCAAACTCTTCGATGACTGTGAATCTCGCGATAGGTACACGTCCTCCAAGCTCATACATTTTCCCATCGCCCTCTAAACCGATGATCAGCTTGGTTCGAAGAGATGTTTTTCATCCACCTTCAAAATTCATTTGAGAACAGTCGTAATGGATTCTCTGTATACATCTTGGAGGTCAGACGGTTAATGTTATTTATCTTACCTCTCTTGGCAGGGTGTATAAAAGATTCCTCTGATTCTCTTCTGACCAAGAAGCCATACTGACCATTTATCCCAGACATTAAGAACAGAACCTGTCTGATTGAGGAAAATTATACCTAGAGAAACTTGGCACTATGACCTTCAGAATACTCGCTGAATCCATTTGGATATTGTTGGCACATTTTCAAACAGTTGGAGTGGCCCTCATCCAAACATCGTTCATAGCTGAAACGTGCTGCTGAACATAGAGTGAATAAGATGAGAAAAGAGATCACTGCCTGGTTGATGCTGGCCATCTATTTCTCAGGAAATAAATAAACTGGCGGAAAGAGTGCGGCAAACAAGAAAGAGGAGAAGCGTTTCGTCATCCTAAAGACATGAAGGCAACTGTCAGATGGTTTGCGCGTTTATCAGCTCTCTGCATGTAAAAATTCGGATCTTCTTCCCCATTGATGGAGTGTTCTCCATGCAGTTTACATCGATTGATGGACAAAAACCGGGTTCCCCTCTGTGATGAGTTACTTGATGAGAGATCCCAGCGAACTATGTGACTATGTCACCTTCTGAAGAATTCTCCAAGATTACAGGTGGCGGTAAGGCTATATCAGGAGCTGCTATGATGTGGAATGAGTTTGATGTGCCTGCTCCGCAACATTTTTGGTCTCGCCACATTGTCAAAAGTATGGCAAACTCTGGTGATGATCCACCTCGATATTGGTGTAGCAATTGAGCTGGAGGGAGCTGTCTTCATGAGTGATGCGATCAACTATATGTTCGTGTCACCTGAACATCTAGCTCTATCACTTGTGTAGACTCCTTTAAAGACACTCTCGATATTAGGTCGAACAAGCTGTGTTGATCCACATCGTCTTGGGTCTGTATAGAGGATGTATCTGTTGTATATCTGACCAAGTCTCCGAACAATACGGTCCCAAGGGGCTGTGGCGGCACCTTCTCGTCTTATCAAGATGTTTGTCACGAGAGCATATATGTCCAGGCATAGAAAACATGTTACCGTCAAGTGTGGGAGTCCATGGTCTTCCGATCGCAAGCAATCTTCCCAGTGCTGAAGCCTTGCAACCGATACTGATATAGACATCAAAGATTTGAGGCGGGACTGTGCTCTTCTGAGCTTCGGGGCGATGTTGTTGTGAAAGATCTCAAGTTGCCCCCGCTCCACTGACAGATACAATCGTGACTTTCTGAGGGCAGAACTGTTGACGAAGTCTGATTTCACGCACAGAAGAAGATGATTATCTTCTCTGTATCGATAGAACGTCTTTGCACTCTGGGTGATTCGCTGTCCCACTGCTGTGGTGTCCCTGCTGAGTGAACGTAAGCACCCGCCACAAATTGATTTCGTCCCCAGTGGTAAAGATCCGGCGAATATCCCTATGAAGTTACGAGATTTTCTTTGAAGCAACTATGCTCCTCGACGAGGGCTCTCGGTAGTTGACGAGTAATTACCGTGAGCAGATCTAACATGTGAGCCTGAAAATTCCCTCAGACCGCGGTCTGTAAGTTCAGTGAGAGTTCTACAACAGCTCAGGGTGATGAGGAATGAAGACACTCTCAGAAGACTCCCTCTATGATAGTTATATATATATCAATTCATTTGGGAAGTCCCTTTGGGATGGTGGGATGAGAACCGGCGGGGAGTTGGGTGATGGTGTCCGCCCTGCGGAAGGACGTTCATTCTACAACGACCTGAAACATGAGGAAATGTCACTTTTCGATATGAAGGCGATGACGCAATCAAACCTCACTTCTTACGCTGCTGCTGTAGCTGGAGGATTATTGTCATCTTCATGCTGTGTGGTACAACTAGTGCTTAATTACCTCTCTATTGGCTGCGCGGGCTTCTCTGTGCTGGATCCTCTGCGAAACACCTCTCTATTTATCACGTATAGCACATTCGCTTTCAAGTTGTGGAGGGATCATTCGTTGGGACGTGGCTTAATATCAAAGGAGAACGTCATCACGTCAGCCATCATTTTGTCTTTGACAACATCCCCAATTCTTGTGAGGTGATATTACAAATAACAAACAGTACGTTTTGATGAGTGATCAAAGACAGATACATTAACCATGGTCGTCTCCCCTCAGAACAAGGTCTATATCAGTCTTCATATCAGATCATCGGCATGAATTGTGAGAGCTGTGCCAATTCTGTAAAGAATGGCATCAAATCGATACCAGGAGTCAGAGAATGTAGTGTACATCTCGATACAAAATCTATGGAGGTCTTCTCAACGAGAAAGGTGAGCCATTCCACGTCATCTCTTGTTTTTCCTGGAATATTATTGTCAGTCAACGTTTTTTTCAAAAGTATCTTACCGTGAAACCACGATATCTTATCGTGAAACCACGGTATAACCGTGCAAATGAAAGGAAGCACCAGAACATTGAAAATATATGATTATTATTGTTTATTGGCATTTTGGACATCGTCTACAACTTTGTAAACGAGGGCCAGTGTGCAGCTCGGCTGAGAGCCACGAACAAGTCCACAATTCAGCATCATGTTGTGGTAATCAGCAGTGTTTTTAGAACATGGACAGCCACTCGCTTCAACACGATTAATTTTTTCTTTCATGTGATCTGTTCAATTTTATTATTGATTGTCATCCTGATCTCATCAACAGATCCCCATCAAAGAGATAGAATCACAGCTGAAGAGTCGCCATTTTGGGCTGAAGAAAGATGAATAAAGAGGTCATGTTAATCATTCTTGTATCAGGTTCCCTCTTCCCAAGACAGCGTCGGGGTCCACCAGCTCCAACTTGATGTGTCAATCGACATGATACACGCCTCACATCATCGACTCTACCTGTGGCATCTTGTTTTCTAACTCAGACAAGCTGGAGAGCGAACCCCGGCTGGCGACACCTGCACACCGTCATACATCTACAACGCGGCGTCGACACTTCACCTTCTTTCCATTCACCATCGTAACGTTGTTTCTTTGTGGTGTAGTAATAGACACCAGTTCCGTGTTTGTCATCATTGTTCCATTCACCTTCATAGCGATCTTGATTTGCTGAAATTTTTCAACAAAAGACTGTGAACCGTGGAAGTTTCTAAAAATAGACTTATAAAAGCTTCGAAGATTCTATAAAGGTTTCATGAAGCGATGAAGGATGAAGGATGTTCACCGAGAGTCAAAATGCCAAATCCTGAGCGCTGATCGTCTTCCATTCCACCTTCATACACATCTCCTGATGCGAAGCTTATCTTTCCTTTACCATGTCGTTTTCCTTGCAGCCTACAACACTTAGTTGCATCATCTTTATAGAGTGTGTGCAGTTTTGTTGCAGTATTTTCTGGCAATATTTGAATCGCTGAGCACAAAAACAAATTAATTAAGACGTCCACTGTAAATCCAAGGCCTTCTATACCCCTAAGTTCTTTGTGCAAATAAAACAAAGATACTCACCATTGTCCGATGTAACTATCCCCGTTGATGTATCTATATGCCCCTGTCCCCTGTCGACATTAATCTCATTGAGACGTCACCGTTGTACATGCCTCCATCTGGTCATTTCTCCATTCACCAGTGTACACGATGCGGAGTTTCCCGCCTGCACCGGGTTCAGAGTAAGTCCCCTCGCCTTCTCTCTTGTCTTGTATCCAATGTCCATCATATACTGATCCGTCTTTCCAAGTATAGACCCCTCTACCTTTTTGTGTGAGTTGATTAGAAGTGATAATGGTTCAAAAGATGTAGCTTTGAAAAGTTGAGAGGAGAAATCATTACCTTCTTTCTTGTGATCTTTCCATTCTCCTTTGTAGCTGTCACCTGATAAGGAGAAGATCGTCGCACGAGCGCCATTCTTCTTGGCCTTCTCATCCCAATCTTCCCAGGGCTGCGGTTTTTTCGGTTGACGGATGGACTCCTTGACACTCTTTTTGGACCTACGCCGTTGAGTTTGAATAATTGATGTCTTTAAGCTCACCAATGCATGATGTCCAAGGCAAAAATGGAACTGAAAATGTTAAAAAATTATTTCGAGAATTTTCGGCAGTTAAAGATCACATCATCAACAGACGATATCAACACAGACACAATGCCAAAGGTTAAGACATCTCGCACCAAATATCCAGAGGGATGGGAAGATATAGAGGAGAAACTGAATGACTTTGCACAGAAAATGAAGGATGGTGAGTGAATCAATTAATCGACACTCGCGATCAGCGCATGGTCATTTAGGAATGAAATTTTAGTTGAGAAGGACACTGTAAAAGGTCTATGGAAGGATAATCTGAAATAATGCAGCCGAAAATGATCCGCATGAGGGAAAGAGAAAAGCCGAGTCTGTATGGCCTATACTTAGACTTCACCATCAACGAACACGTTATGTATATGAACTTTTCTACCGCCACAAAACCATCTCGAGAGAGCTGTATGACTTTTGTTTAGAGCAGAAGCATGCAGATGCTGCTCTTATCGCCAAATGGAAGAAGGTTGGTCCTTCTGAAGATTTCACTTCCATTTCATAATCAATTTTGAGAATCAACAAAATCTCTTCTTTCTCGTGCGACATGATTCTCTCACGAATCACATTTTCTTAATAATTAATCTACCAAATCTCATCCAAAAATTGGATCGTTTCTTGTGCGACAGGATTAATGAATCACATTCTCATGTCTCATTCTGTTCAGAGTGGATACGAAAAGTTGTGCTGCATCAGATGCATGCAAATGAAAGACCACAATTTCGGAGGAACGTGTATCTGCAGAGTACCCAAAAAACAACTGGAGGCCGGGAAGATAGTAGAATGTGTTCACTGTGGATGCAAAGGTTGTGCCAGTTGCGATTAAAGTCAGGATCGAGGATTTCAAAGATGTCATTTTTATTTAGTTTAAAAAATATTTAATTTAGAAATTATCAAACCAACTTTGAGATTCCTACAAGTACAGTTTATTCTTTTGAGTTGTTCACTAAGTGTGCCGAATGGCTGTTCGTGTGTCTGTTCAAATACATACTTTCATCTCACAAATGGGGTTGTGAGATGTTGTGTCTTTCCTTCTGATGACTTGAGCCGCCAGATGTGCGTACATTTATAGACGACATCTGCCAAGTCATCACAATATAAGATCCCTTCTCCCGTTGACAAGACCAGCTTGGTCCTGCTCTTCGACTTTCGTAGCGGGAAATGCCCTGCAAAGATGAGCACCTCGGTTGTAGAAGGTGGGGACAACATACTCGCTTTTCGGTCGATGACAACAGAGAGGACCAGATTGCCTGCGGACCTGCTGCTCGGTCGGATTAAGAAGGTTCCTTCTTCGTAATGTCTCAATGATTGGCCCGCTGCATTGGCGTCCATGTCTGCGTAGAAATATCTGTATTTAGTCAGGACGAAGACGATGCAGTTTCTGATCGTGATCATACTCACGGTACTTTGTATTCATTCTGCGCTTCTTCACATTCCGCAGGCATCTCTGCCTTTCTCGCCTCCTCTCAGTACGAAATGCCCGTCTCCCTTCTTCAAGAACAAGCACAGTTCGCCAGAAAGACGCAGAATGTGATTCGTCTAAGTTACCTCAAGCGTGTCAGAAGTGTCAGTCACAGCTGTGATGACAGAAACACAACGGGGAGCATCATATATTTAGAGGACACCGCCTGGAAGCTCGATAGTTTCGGTATTGCACAGCGGTTTCAAACTCCCGGTAACAACACGTGAGGTCCATAGCAACAGCTTCATTTTTGCATTCACTAACGTGTGTTCTTGCGGCGAGTGGAGTCCGCCACGCAATATCAGATTCTTTACAGCTTGGATCTAAGAAGAGGGTCCACAACGTCAAGAGTGCTTTATATCTGAGAGCTCTGCCCATATTTCTGAAAGTGTGAAATAACCTTGCAGCCAGTTCTTCCCAATGCCACCCATCTCTCTGAAGAGGCCATGGAAGCTGTATCTCTCAGCAATTAAAGTCAAAAAACGACCCACTTGTTGGCCCAGTTTGAGTAGGTTGACAGTACAGTCACGTTTTCCCGCCCAAAATACTTTGAGAAGAGGAGCTTGCAACGGAGGACGTGGTAAAAGTCTGAAACGACGAGGATCTTTCCGTGAATATTCTCCCTCCTCATCAATTCAAAACTGAATTTGGCATTGCCCATTGTGGTGGTGGATTCGATCTCCTGCATCATCTTTTCTGAGGGCATCTCGCACTGGACGATTTAGACTCAATCAGAAGCAATGCATTTCGCTTCAAGTTGGATAACAACGCAAAGCGTGGAGACCTTTAAGAAAACGGAATTGGGTTTCTGAAAACTCATAAGAAACATGTCGTCTGTACATCCCAAATATCATTGCGAGAATGGAACCTAAAAACAACCTTTGTCTCGGCCCATAATGTGGCATTGCCAGATTCACCCTTTCCCCCTGTCATCACGAGGTAAGGTTTCCCGCCAATTTTTTCGTTTTGAAAAAATGCGTCACAAGCCGCGATGACCCGGTTTTGAAACGGCCAGCCGAGTGCACATTTCTCACCATTATAAAGACCTGACGAAATCAGCTTGGAAATGGATCGTAAGATCACCAGGCACGATGCCATTTTGTATGTTATCGAAGAGAGGTGATTCCCAGAATGGATCTCTGAACCAGGAGAAGTCAGGGAAATTCTTCGCGTCAGCACACCTCGAGCAGTTCTTTTAGATGATGATATGGAAGAAAATGAGGCACCTGATCCAATGTCCTGCAACAAATATGGCCTTCACATTCGAATCAGGTCGAAACGTCGTGTGATCTGAACCATATTGAGAAATGGCACAGAAAGGGAAGAGTAGAAGTGATATTCCTGTGACAAGTATGGTGAGCTTGAGTTTGATGTTATTCGCTTGCATCGGATTGACAATGAATTCCAGTTTCCAGAAAAACTGGCACTCTTTTTACGACAAACCCCAGTTTCACATGATGACAGAAAGACATACTTGCTCTGATGAAGAGGATGTGATGTCAACGTTGTTCTTGTGCATCATCGACAATGCATTTCTGTTCGATGTGCTACATGATTCAAAAAGACTTCAGACATAAATAACAATATTGAGCAAAGTTTATCCTGTCTTTAAGCAAACAATTCCTTGGCGATGGCTTCATCAGACTTGTTCTCGTCCCGCGATATCTACAACCAGTCATTTTCCCGCCAAGATTTTCCCGCCAAGATTTTGCCCTCACCTCCTCTTGGACCTTGGTGGTGGTGTCTTTGAAGAATTTGGAAGTAGTGATTCTCTTGCCAACCACGCCCCAGTTGATGGTCTCCCACCATGCATTAACGTAGCTCTCGAGATCTCTCTGGTGATCATAGACAAAAGCGTGTTCCCACATGTTCATCACCAACACGGGCTACAAACATTAAAATGATGATGATTTTAGAATGAATTAGATCACCTTGATAGTTTCGTCTAAGAGGAGAGTGCCACCGTTGTAAGTAACGGCGAATTCAAAACCACCCTTCTCGTTAATGCAAAGCCATACCCAGGAAGATCCAAAGACAGCCTGGGAGTATAACTGGAACTAAGATCTCATTTAGACATTAAAAAGTGATGGAGGTGACATCACCTTGTTTTTGAGGTTTTCCAGAGATCCAAAATTCTGCTTGAGAAGTTTGTCCAAACTGTTGCCCCTTGATGTGCCGTAGGGAGATAATGCTTCGAGGAAAAATTCGAGGTTATGTACCAGACCAGCCTAGAGATGTCACAATCAGATGGATAATGATTCTGACGGAGATACTCACGTAGGAGTAGATTTGTAGGTTGTCTTTGTCTGTAACAGAGAGACGGACGATTTCAGTGAGATTCTCGTTGTTATATTGTGTGGCTGTGAAAAAATGAGATCGGATTGAGATCAGATGATCTCATTTTTTGAAAGGGCTGATCGTCTAAAAGCCGCCAAATATCATGCATGATTTTAAAACTCACGGTAGATGGCATCATTCAATCTCTTGAGGTAGTCGAGGTATGTATGTTGGTATATGGTTTGATAACCCTTAGGAGAGTATAGAGGAACGAGCCCCCGGTTGGTAGCACCTTTTGGGATGAATGGTGAGATCATTCCACGCTTCGTCAAAGCCACAGAACATTTAGAGTTCAGAGAAGTTTTTTGCACAACTTGCTGAGAGATAGACCTATATATATTCAATATCCATGTATGCAGACAAGGACTTCTGACCTTGCCAACATCATCTTGGATGGGTGATTTGGAACAAAGATGAGGAAAAAGGAAGGTTGTTCTACAACGATCACCTAATTACCATTTTATTTTCGTGAAAATTCACGCGCCAGCCTGCAAAAATACGTGTTGGCCCTCTGTAAACTGCGGCAAGCTCTGGGCCACATCGGCCTTGAGCCAGCACAGAACGATTTCAATGAACTCACTACAACTAAAATCTGCCTTTGGCTCTGAATATAAAATCACAAAATATTTAATTTATTATTGTTTTTTATGCATCGAACACAAATTTTATATTTTTTGGTAGAACAGACATTTTTTGGCCTTGTCCGAGGTTGTCCTGTCAATTATCAGGCAGGTGTGGTCAGTGAACTGGGCAGCTACAATCTCTTTCAGGTGCTTCCACGATTTTGCCACACTCCCACATATTTTCATACGCTATTTTTAGATCAGTTTCGCTCTCACAATAAAATAACACAATATTTGATCTTCAATCCTGATTTTGTACATCATTTGGTAGTGAGAATATTGATTCCGCGCTCAAACGGCCAACAAGATGTCTACAACCAGAGATATCTAAAGTCCATTTCAAAACACCAGTTTATTGGTCACGAGAACAACGCTGAAGCTCTGGCCATCCTCTTTAATATGGCAAAATGGAAAGGAAGAGTGGATTGACGCCTGTTCCAGATGGGAGACACTGTCAGCCAGCTCAAGTTAAAATATTGGATAGTCACTGTGCGTAATAGTTCGTGAATATATACAGAAATTGGGTTGAAATCGATCTGAAGGAG
>MZNV01000389.1:0-21642 GCA_002081555.1 Protostelium mycophagum | reverse complement strand
GTTGGCATGCGGATCCGTCATCACAGGTAACTGTGTCAGGCAACATGGTGCAGGGGGAGGAAGTACATACGCAGCAGTATCCGTTCGAGGTGCACTGGTAGATGGCTTGAGAGAGGGCGAAGAGAGCGAAAAGCGCCAGAAGGACCGAGGTTTGCATCTTGGTGTTGTGCAGAAAATGAATGGTGCCTCAGTGGGTCTGCTGATTCCATTAAGCCTCCAAAATGTCGACTCAGTAACTCGCAGTATAACCAACCACTCAAAGTCTACATTTTGAATGACAGAAATGCTTGCTGTCAAGAACAGGAGCAGTTGCCAGGATTCTGGCGATTTTCTGGATGAAGATAAGTTGTGCTCCACCTTTGGCGATTGTGGATTCTCAGGACCGAATGGAGATTCCTAACTATAATTTTGGAGGGTTATTTTACGCCCAGTCCCCAATATTACGCTGTCGTATTACAATAAAACTGTCCGTCAAAAGTGACATAAGTCACGTGATCAGCACTTCTGACTCTATTTTGAAGGTACTTCAGGTGCGGCACAAATCGACGATCTTCACTTTTCCAAGAAACTTTGCCTGCAGTGGATTCTTTACAAAACTTTTCGTTCATTCCATAATCGAAAGAAATCAGAAATCTGTAAGTGAACCGACAAGTATTTTTCATGATCAAATCTTTTTGTATGAAGAGAATCAGAGTCAAAGTCTTTAATCTCTGACCATCGCAGAGTAATTTTTTCCCAGAAGGTCCAGAACATAACTGTTCTCCTTATCATCAAGGACACTCTTCTTTACGCTTGGATCCTCTTCCTTCTCTTCCAGAATGAATTTGGCCCTGCTCTTCTCGAAGAAGCCCCACAGCTCCACAGTTTTCAACTTGAAATCAGGCTGGTCTGATAGTGCCGGATTGGCAAAAGTGCGGGTGGGGTTGCTTGACCCACTGTACCGTGTCAGTCACGTTAAGGTAGCAGAGAGATGACGGTAATCCCACTTTTTCATGTGGCTCTGCCACAGGATGGTGGTAATAGTCAACATCCAGAACCCAAGTCATTTTTTCACTAAGATCAATCTGTGAAAAATTGGTGACGTCATCACTCACTTCAAAAATGCCTCGTCTAAAAATAGTGCATGGTAACCCCTGGAATGATATCAGAAAATGATATCTCAGATTTTCTAAACAGACGCTCTTTTGTTCCACGAAAAATCATTGAAAACTCGTAGAAATTTCACTTTACGCCACCAAAAGCGATTCCGTTTTCGTCTGAGAACATGTAGTTATGGAGTGGCTCATTTGTTGCGTCAGCCGACTTCTTGTCCAACCACTTCATTCTCGAGTTGAAGACCTCGACTCGTTCTGCAGAACACGTCAGATGTGTCACTTTGACATGTGTCTCACCGTTGTCATGGATACGGAAAATAAAAGTGTCCATATTACCGTAAGCCCCTCTGTGATGCTTCTTCCATAATTCACTTGCAAACCCTCCGAATATCTACAATTTAATTTGAATCATTTATTACAGTTTGCGTTCTCGGTAACTACCGTCACAGTTCACGTTATCAAATTTCATTCGGTATTTCATAGAGAATTTTTTTTTGATACTAAAAATAGCAACGGAAAAATGGACTCACATTTCCGTTCGAATCTTTTACAACCAAAAGGGTCGGGTTCCTCACATCCCTCTTCTTATTGTTCAAGAGGTAGTGCATCGTGGTCATGGAGTATCCATGGATCGTGGAGCTGTACAAAAGTATGGTATTAAGGTCTCTGTGATCAGAGGGGAGTAAGTCTTTGAGCTATGGGCAGGTCAGATGATTGATATCACCATGAAGATGTCATCAAAATGTCACATTTTATGTTGCAGTTTTTTACAAAGCAAAGCGTTGTAGAACTGCCAGAGACCTTGGTTATACACGTGTTTGTTACCGTGAATTCACAAAGTCCGATCAGAAGTGATTTTACATTGACGTGACCTGAAACTCTTTACGAACCTTGCTGCTGAGGGACTCTGTCAGCATCTCACTTTTTCCAACCATTGTCATAGGTGTTGTTACTGTAGATAACGCTAAAGACGCCGGCACATCACATTCTGGCTCATACTCTCTGTGATCATCAATCGTGATGTCATCATAATGGATGTCATTCTTTATGAGTGGATGAAAAGATCATGAATGAAATGAAATCTTCACGTCTAAATATACATTCTTGATCAGTGATTTGAATCCTTGTTTGAGTAATGAGTAATCAACGATGAACAGATTGAATGTTCTGAACGATTACGTCACCTTCTGATGACAAACTGTATGAAATCGGCGACTTTTTTTGTTCGCAACAGCCACGTCTTGAACTCTTTGAAGTCAATCGTTCCCGTATGGACAAAGACTTGTCTCGATATCATCGCGATCCTCGCTTTGTGATCATCGTCTTGTGTATCCACGTCTTCATCACGGAGGACGTCCGCCTGTACCATGCTGATGGCCGATTTAACAACACTCAATAACATTGTCTCAAAATCTGTCTGAGATACACGGCCTGTACATCGTCATGATGATGATTTTAAAGAAGATGGGACGACTGACCTGAATTGTTGAGATCAAACATCTCAAAGATATCTGTGGGTGTGAGGGATCAAATCAATCACATAAAAAAATGAAGTACCAACATTGAATCTTGACGTCCTCTATCCCTCTGCAACACCTGGACATCATAAGAAAATGTGATTGTGATAGCTACACACATCGCGGCGCCAGATACGTAGGATTGGTAATCGATCAGATGATCTCCTTCTGTGGGGCTTCTTCTGATATAACCAATATAGATCTGCTTAGCCATCAATTCATCGAGCTGATGGTGGTGTTTTTTTAATGTTTCGAAGTCAATTTTGTTGGTGGGTTCTGTATATTTTGCCAGAGCTCTGAAAGTCTTTGTGAGAGAGTTCAATTCGTTGGGGTCAACTGCAAATATGAGAGATCATACAACGAAAAACGTACACTTCGACACGGCCTCTCTGTACACCATCGTTCTATGTGCGTTTCCCATCTTGTTTTAGTTGTGTGTTGTTGATGAAAAATGAGGCGTAGATGTCCTTCCCTGAAAACTGGTGATTTTTCACAAATAAAAAATAATTTTCAAATTTGAATTTGTGGGAAAAATTGATTTTTCAGATCTCATCTCATGTTCGGCCTATTCTATGGATTATATGAACATCTTACAAAAAAGACAGAATACCATGTTATAACATTGGGTTTAGACTCCTCAGGCAAAACGGTAGATCCATATAAAATGTGTTGAATTGGCTGAAATATGGAAGGCATTGATGGAAAAGATCAAATCTATATACACATTAACTCAGCCTCTTGCAATGGAAAAGATCATGCCGACAGTCGGCCTTAACAGTGAGTCAAATAGATTTAACGACGGATCATAACGTTATTCAACAGTCGCAAGGGTGGAGATTGGTTCTTCGAAATTGATTCTGTGGGATTTGGGAGGACAGAAGAGTCTTCGTTCCATATGGGAGAAGTATTACGAAGAATCGCAGGCCATCATCTTTCTCTTTGATGCCTCTAATGACGCGAGGTGGGTGTGTCGATCTGACGATATCTGATCATTCAAAGATTTGAGGAATCCAAGACGACCCTTGGTGAGTACATACCATGTCTGTACTCTGTTGTGATGACTGTCTGGGATCATTTTCCCAATTTTGAGGCAACATCTTGCAATGGTTTCGTTACATCAAAATAAATTCACAAATGTAAATTAATACAAATAGAGTCTGTGTTAAGACACCCGGAGATCAAAGCAACTATCCCATTACTCTTGATCATCAACAAATCAGACCTCGTAACACCAACAGTCTTATCGAGTATAGAATCACGACTGAATGATCGGATCGTTTTGATGATGGAAGATCGACCAACACATATCTTCTCCACTTCTGCACTCAACGGGTACAAGAATTTATTTTTAAATTTTAAAAAAGTCATTTTGGCGGTCTTTTGGGATAGAATCATAACCCCAGTATTCAATACACAAATATTTATTTATTGTTGCAATTTCTTCCATAAAAAATATGCCAAAAATGTTAAAATCAGGAAAATAAATTTTTTTTGCTTCACCGCGGTTTTCCTTCAAAAAACAGAAAAAAATTTGAATTTTTTTAAAATCAAAAATACAATTTCCCAATATTTTCTTGTATATTAATACACGCAGACAAGGCATAGAGGCCGCGATCAACTGGTTGAAAGACAAGTTGGAGCACACAAGGCTGTAAATAAAATATTTGAAACACTTTCCTTCTTTTTAGAGGCTGGAGATTTGGAGGCCGATGTTGCAACATATAGACAATGATCATTTTGGATCAAGGTTCTCTCATTTGAAGATTACTCATCGACAATGTGCTACTGATCGCGGTAACTACCGTGAGAATTTTGAAACGCCCAAATGTCCTCCTCCGATTGAACATTTCAAGTTTTCCCACATCTTGTCGTCAAGATCTTCTGAATCATATTCTTCGCTGGGAGAAGAGATGGCGTGTTCTGTTCCCCACGGGGCTCAGCTTCTATGTCCCCGACGATATATATCCGTCATCGATTCGTGAAATGATCTCGGATTGATGACTGCTCACGCATTTGTCTCATGTTGAAAATAACAGTCAGCAGAAGGTGGAACGTCATAGCAACACAAGGATATAAATTAATGCGACCGAAGGTCTGTGATGAATCCAAACATTAAAGCCATTCACGTGCTCATGGAGCATCATGCACATGCGTTGTGCAAGGTGGTGATGGCAACTACCCCATTTATTATGCAACAGCACTCAGAGAATCTCATCGCATCGTGTGACCACATACTTCTTCAGAAAGAAGAGACCGGGACTGCCTCTATACGCAGTTACTGTGTCTGAGCAAATTTATCGTTTTTGAAATATAAAATAGCCCGTTGTAGACGGCAAGGCGTCACTCAAGTCAGATGGACACATCAGTCATTACAACATCATGCCAGACCCAACACCACACCATCATCTTTTGTCATCAGATCCCTCTCAGGATGAGCTTGGACACTTCTACAACATCATCCTGACCATGCTCTTCCTGCAGACGTACCTGGCGTTCTTCCTCTTTACAGAGCCATCATCTTTCATCATCTTAGGCCTCTCCTATGTGGGCGCAGCTTGTCTAGCGCGGTTCACCATCACCCTCTTCGAGGTCTTTGATCCCAAAGATAAGATCTCCTCTCCAAATCAGGAGCGGATGTGGGTGGTCCTCTCTGAGATCCTGGTACATCTTCACCTCTCGAGCATGATTGTCCTCCATCTCTTCTTCATGTCCGACAGAAACGGCTTAAAGATAGGATGGTGGTGTGTCTTAATGCTGCTGAGAGTGGTGATCATCTTGAGGGTGTATCATCATTACAAAAGACACAAACAAATCATGCCGATCATTGATGTATGAAATAAACGCTGGGGTTTTTTGCACTCTATTTGTAAATTCAGTCAATGCACAGCACATGAACTTGATAGTCAAATACCCTTGTGGTGCACAGTTTTAACAGTGGTGGTGCATATATAAAATCTGATGGTAATATTAACAATGGACGGTCCAAGACTATGGAGAATTACTTGGCCAAATATGGAGTCTCAACGAACAATCCAAATAGAGCTGCTTTAATCCTTGTTGCTGACCAACACAGTGTTCGAATTTGATAATACTTCTGTAGCCCGACCCTCTCGATATATTGTGCGTTACCTCATATCTCTTAAAACCAAAAAGGGAGATTGGGAGTACGGCAAGTGTTGGTTCCCAAGTAGTACAGTACCTTTGTGATACCTTCAGAATTCAGATTTACCATATGAGTATTTGAATTAATGAATATTACTTGAGACTAAACATCAACATTAAGTTGTCTTCGTCTATTCTAATCTTGAATAATGCGGTATCCTGCTGCACTTAAGAGCTTGTGGAAGCCGGCGACAACTGTCTATTGCATCTGGTGCCTTTGGAGGATCTTGTCGATTGGGGCAATTGCGAAGGCCCTACACTTGAACAAGGCGTCTACATTGGTTTCTAGCATGTGATGGTGTGTGAATGTGGTGATTGTTTAGAGTGCATCACAGTCCATCAGACTAAATCCTTCTTAATTTTGAAATATCACTGAAAGGATGAGACTAATTTTCTCACAAGAAGCAAGCTGAACGACGATTTGCACTCAAATAATAATTTTTTATTCACAGAAAAATTCTTCGCAGCTGCGAAGGCGGCGTGATGACGTTGCACTGCGGACACAGCTTCTTCGCGGCTAAAGAGACCATCCAGCACTCTCTACAATGCACGTGCCAACATTGGGTGGATACCAGTGGCTCGTTGTAGTTTGACATGCATACCGTACACCTCATTGTGGTGGAGAGGGCTTTCTCCTATGTTTTTTCAGACGCGGTTTCTTAAAGTGAAAGTCACGGTTTCTTAACGCGAAAGTCAAGGGATTTTGTCAAGGCACCGCAATCGGGCAAACCTACACATTAATTCCACATCAGTTACCGCGGGTCGCGGTAAGGGATTGCAGTGCCTTGTTGTAGTGATTTATGCAGAAAATTCTACGAAAATTTTTAATCGAAAACATTTCTTTTTCCTCGAAAAAAATTTCTTGAAAGTGAAAAATTAAAAAAATTTCTTGAAAGTAAAAAATTACCATTTCTTTGACTTTCTGACGCAGAGCCTCGATGATCAACTGATTGTTTGGAGAAAATCCCTGCCTTAGTTCTTCGGCATATTTTGCCTCTACAACGCGTCAGTTTTATTTTTTTGTGACGGGGCCCACCTGCTGGTCCGTTTTTTTTCGCTCTTCGCGGTTTGTTCTCTTCTTGGTATTCTTCGTCGTCATCATCCATTGTCGACGTATCAAAATTATGTACATTGTTCTCCACCCCCTGTGGGAGGGGGTGAGTGGGAGTTGGTGACGTGTCATGGCTGGGTGTTTCATTTCTTTGCGACCACTTGTGCAGATCGTCCTCGTTGTATTGAGACTCGCCAAAATTCTCCTCTTGCTCCACATCCAGTTCGTTGTCTTCGTTCTGTCCGAATTCAGAAAAAGAGGACCTCTCCCGATACCAATTTTTTTTAAACGGTCAAAAAAATTTCGGAAATAAAAATACACGAAAACTCACTCTCTTCTCTTCTGCTGACCTCTTAGAACCATATACACCGAAAAGCCCGCCCTCTACAAGGCTCGACACTCGGACTCTCTCTTCACCGCAAACAGAGTATGTCTCCACCTCTTCGTATCCCTCCGTCTGGATCCGATTAATTTTCCGCACGATGTATTGAAAGCAAAATGGTTATTGGATCGTTTGTGTCGGCAAATAAATTCTCATCAAGTTTTAGCTCCAAAACCCGCACAAAAGCTATAATAAAAATGTCTCTTGGAAAAACATAGGAGAAAGCCCTCTCCACCACAATGAGATGTACGGTGTGCATGTCAAACTACAACGAGCCACTGCATCTCTAAGACATCATACCAAGACGTCTTACCATCGATGAGTCCAGGCAGCGGTTGACGTGTGCGTTAAGATCTCCCTTCACTGGCTTCTCACACATCGGGCACATCTGTTGCGTTGTAGTCGGTGTCGGTTTACGTATCGGTGTGACGGTCTCCTCTTTTGGTGTTGTATATGTGGCTGTAGATTGTGAACATTCTCTCACGTTGAACGTTGGATCTTTTATGCAAGGATATCCTTGTTTTGACATCTTTGTTTTTTTATTTTTGTATCCCACAATTTGTTTAAAAATAATCAAAAATTAAAAAACAATTCTACATGATTGCGCTTGGCAGAGCCAACAAATAGTTGCCACAAAGAAAAGAAAACAAGTTCTAAATTGAATTGGTTTATTATACATTTTTCGGTACGGTAATAACCGTGAAGAAGACGTTATGTATCGTGTACGCTAAAAGGTAAAGTGCACATGGACAAGATATGGTATCAGATGACGTCATCCAATGTTATGTTGACATGACATCATCCAACAGAACAAGAACATCACAATAGAAAAGGTTTTCCGAATGACGAAGTCATTCACATGGTTGATCTCCCAAGTACAAAATCATCCCATATCTGGCGTCATCGTCCATAAACCCACCTATTGGCGACTTTTTCTTGCTTCTCGTCACTCTCCTCTGATCCAGCTCTTCTTCATCATAATCCAAAACCATCCTCGCCTTACTGATCCCGCTGGCACTTCTCGTGTTCGGACGAGCCCTCTTATAAGCTGATTCTTCGTCGCTCATGTCTTTAACGGCATGGATGTTTGTGTTTAGCCGTTTAGACAATAACAATAAAGAAGTGTGAATCCTCCGTTTTCAAAAATCCGAATTACGTAAAAAAACGATCTTCATTTGGAATCGCAGAGCGACAGGATGGAACAATTAGCAGCGACAGTTCATAATGTAGGCGAATACGGAGTGATATGAGTTGAATAGAACAGGCCATTGGGACCCTGATGGGTGGGACTCAAGATGAAAACATACGGCGGCAGGCAGACGCTTACATGCGAGAATTTCAGACAACTCACGATGCTTGGGCAGTTTCCCACTTCCTTCTCACTCAATCAAGGGTATGGATGATATATGATGGTTGGATTCCTCATGATCGTCACCACAGGAACCCTCAGTACAACTAACTTGTGCGATCATCATCAATAACAAGATTCACTCTGAATGGTGACGATTTTCCATTTTATCGACAAAGAATGATCAATACTGAGAGAGACCAGGCGATCTCTCCCAGTAAACGACCGACAGTCTTTATTTGAATCAATATTCACTATGCTGGCACCGAACATCTCAAATCTGCCATTATTCGAGCGCCTCTCGCTATGTCTTGCAGCCGCAGGTAAAGATCAAAAGTTAAGGATCCGTTTCTGATTGAGACAGCGACGAGATCAAATGGAGAGACGATCAAGGCCTTGATGGACAGACTTTCTCTGGCTGCAGATACACGAGAAGGCAGATTCACAATCATATGTGTGGCGACATGGATGCCAGATGAATTAAACAAAGCCGTTTTGGGACTCAAAGAAAGAGAAGAGAATAAGAAGGTAAGTTGATCATACATCCAGAAAATGCATGTCATCGTTTTTCTTCAGAATTCGAATTATTTATGTCTAAAAATAGACAAACACTGTTGTCTTCTCTGTGATGGGCTCAACTCCCACAAAGACAACGAATCCCAAAGATTATTCAACAACTCCCAGCTCATGTCTAAATACTTGTCTTGTCTAAATACGTGTGCAATGGGTTATTATTTTGCATTTTGTTGTGACCGCGGCAAACCCGCCAAATTTTATTTTAAATTTTGAATAATAACGGACCATTAAAATTTAAATTTTGAGTGTTCTAACCGTTACATTCAAATTTTGAATATTTCCAGGTGATGCGTAACTACATTCCCGGAATCCTGAACATGGTCAAACTCGCCTTCACCTCTTTCGAGTCCGGTCAGGATGCCCAATTTGATGGGATGTTCCTGGAACATTGTTTGAGGTGCCTGAACCAGTGGGTCCGCATGGGCATCCCCACAGCGTCAGTTTTCGTGATTCTTCGTATTCTGCATAAAAATATTTCTGAATCAGCGATCTACAGAAGCATCTACAACTCGAAATTTGGTGAATTATTTTCATTTGAATTTGATCTACACCGAGACAGTTGTAGATTGACAGGGCAAAGCCACAGTCAAAATTTAGATGCCGACAAAATTAAAATTAAAGTCGAATTATTCCTGACAAAATGTCACGTGCATATTCAAATATTTAAATCGAATTTCACCACGTCATCACATCTCATTGAAATGAAATAGTCTCATCGTGGACCAATCAAATGGGCCGTCCATATTGGACAAATTATTTGACTCTATAAATCCTCGAGGACCTTATAAGGCCGCAATAGACATACTCATCACACTATTCGCCAAGCCGAACAAGTTCGCCAGCGCCAGGACTTTGGATTACACTTTTGCGATGGACAAGGTGCGTTGTAGATGTGTCTTTTTGGCGGGAAAATCGTTTTGACAGCGGAATATATGCGATGCAAACAGTGAAATATCTCATACATCTACAACGAGCCAAATCATTCCGGCAGATTTTATATCTTTTCCGTGTTAAAAGCTGTCAGAGATCTGGATATATATAACTATAAACAATTGAATAAATATAAATCGATATTTCAATTAAAAAAGATAGGGAGGCGAAGGGTCCGAATTTTTCTTCTATGTATTGAACAGGATGCTCACTTTAAAACCGGTTTGGGACAGTATTCAAGGTGATTTTACGAGTCTGGATGCTGTGATGTCTTCTTGTGAGTCAGAAAAAAATGTAGTTGCATCTGTGTGGTATGCACTTGCATCTGTGGTATGCACTTGCATTTGTGGTATGCATCTGTGTGGTATGCACTTGCATTTGTGTGGTATGCACTTGTGTGGTAGACGTGGAGTCTTCAAATATACATAAAGACCTTAAGAATCATCTCGAGAGCAGATCGGTAAATAAAATCAACAAAAATATTAAAAAATGATTTTTGTGGCAAAGCCGGAGAAAAAAATCAAAATTGACTTTTTGGCTTTGCGTTTCATAATGTGAAGCATAATATTTATTTCAATACTTATAATATTTATTTCAATATTTATAATATTTATTTGCAAAATCTATAATATTTATTTATTTATAATATAAAACTCTGAAACATTTCCATCAGAAAAAATTGACTAGTTGTAGACGACGAAGAATTTTCCAGAGTGATGATGAGATTAGCCATCGGCATCGCCGAAGGCAACTTGACCGCGTTAGTTAACGTGAAAGATAATACCAACGACATCAGACTGAGATATCTCGATATGTTGGTGGAGTTCAGCAGGTGCCAGCACGGCCGAGCGATCGAGAACTGTCTTAACATGTGGACACGATTGATGGACCATCTGATGTCTAAAGAGGACCCCCAGGTGAAGGTGGGTGATTACGTGGCATTGTAGACGCCTTCTCGGAGATTCCGAAATTCAAACGAAAAATCGGAGAAAAGTTTTGGAAAAATGTAACGTGATGACAGATGATCATGAAGCCAGTTATGGACAAGCTGTTGCAAGTTATATTTCCTTCACTGGGAAAAGGTGAAATTTCCGCGAAAATTCATTCTACAACTCTTTCTGAAAATTCAGAACCCGTTGAGAGAATTTGAATTCTTTTTTTCGGAAAATTTTTTGGTGATTTTCAGCTTCTACCATAAACAAAATAAATTTTCCACAATTTTTTTTCTGTAAAGATTTTTTTAATTTTTTTAGATCTTTTTTTATAATTTTTTTTTTATTTATATTTTTATATTTTTTTAATTTATATCTTTGAACTATAAATCGTTCTGAAATGCTATAGATGACGATGAAGATGAGGACGAGCTGACAGATCTACGCGCGGTAGCCGAATCTTTCTTTATCTCTTTGACAAGATACACGAGCCCCTTCTATATGCTCAGCTTCATCAATTCAAAGATCGACGTGAGCCTTTCATCCGGTCTATCTCTTTGAGAGATCATCTTTATATCTTTGTAATTGCCAAGAGAAGCATATGGCGTGTGGATTTTTGCAAGTTGATTTTCACTGACATTTCCAGCAATGGAATAGAGATTGGAAACAATTCGAAACGGTGAATTTTTTTGATTTTTGTGACAGCGTTTTTGTTTTGCAAGAAGTCTTTTTGCCTTTGATTCCGCGGCTCAACTGCAGAAAATGACATGATATCATGACCCCTCTCAAACCTCCTTCACCATGACGTCATGACGTCATCATGACATCATCATGACATCATCATGACATCATCATGACATCATCTTGACATCATCTTGACATCCCACAGAGTGTCTACATTTTAGGTTGCGTCACTTGTAGTGTGAATGTGGACGATCTTTCGAGCTCAGAGAACGCACCTCTAGTGATGAGGACGCTTTCCGCAATACTACCGTGGTCCGCCACCCCTGCCTCATCATCACATAGAGACCAGAAGGACGCGGCAGAAGGCGAAAAGTTACTGCACCAGACTGCCGTGTTGGTGATAGGTGCGTGAAATTTCCGTGAAATTTCAGCGACTTTTCGAAGAATCAGATTTTTTGCGCTAGAAATTAGCATAATTCTAAATAGAAAATATCTTTTGATTTTATTTACGGCTATCTACAACTCCCTTCATGACGTATCCAGGCAACCTCGGCACCTGGTTCGAGTCACGTGACCCAGTGCTGACAGAATGTCTCAACTACATCACGAGACAACTCGTCTCCCCACACAACACCATCAGGACCAACGCCGTAGAAGCCCTGAGGTCTCTGTGCGAGAGGTGCTGCCAACAGATGTCTAAACACGTCCCCAGCATGATTAAGGTCGCTGAAGGTGTCTGGGCGACTCTGAACATCACGGACAGAGCGGCTTTGATGGAGGCCCTGGGCTACGCGATTGTCTATATGCCCGAGGAAGAGGCAACTTTTTCGTTTACAATGTTCACTTCTGAGATTTCGCTGGTGTTTACTGTGCTCATTTTGCTGGTGATTTGTGGCAGTTTTATGTCAATGCCACAAGTTTTTGTTTACTACGAAGATCAAGGATTCTTTGGAACGCGTGAGACCCCAGCTGCTTCTGCGAAGAGCTGCAGGCGTCCTGGTGCACCTTCACATTTCAACATATGGTTGCGGCACAGCCGCAACAGCTACTAATAGCTCATATTGTCGACAAGACATTCTTCATAAGAATCACTCATTTACATCGTTGTAGATCGTGGAAAACATGCTCATGATTATCGGCCCAACATTGCAGCGAATAGAAATGCTGCAACAAGCCAATGTGAGTGTCTTGCTTTGTGAAAATTCAATTTGTTCACAAACACAGACACCACAAGCGACAGAGGCTGTGAAGGCAGAACTCTCCCTCTTAGCCAAGGCCTTCGAGTGAGTCACCATGACGTCATCATGACGTGGCATGACGAACAAATGACATGCCATGTCTAAATTCATCATATGGTGATTGATGATGACGTGATCAACAGATTGCCAGACAATGACCAAAACATCAACACGATGGACTTGCCTTTAGACGCTATTCTCCCAATCTTAGACTCTCTCGTCGCAACATGGAGAGCAGATTACCAAGTGATGGAGGTCTGTTGATCTCATCAAACTTTCACGTTCACGAGGCAGAGCTGCAGATCACCATCATCTGATATGACTCATCATACAGACACTCACACATGGCAGCTGCTCTGTTCCCTATACGGAATCGCCATCAAAGGCGTTTCACCTTCACAATACGAGAACAACAACCACCTCTTTAGCATCTTAGAAGGCATGAGGCTGTTGTTCACACAATATAGATACCCCTTCTGCATGGACTTGTGCCAGATCGCGATTGATCTTTCCATCACCATCAACAAGCAACAAGAGATGTGCAATGTCGCGGCTCAGTTTGTGAATTCTGCACTGCCACACATCCCACAAGGTGAGAAATTTCTCAGAAAAAGATGATGACGTCATGATGACAACTGTGAAGATGTCACGAAAGCGGATGCGACATTGCTGAGGAGTGTGCTGCAGCTGGCGACAATTATGTCCACAAAGATTACGACGTTTTCACAATGGGACGGCATGGGAAATCTCATCCAACTCGCCATCTACACTCTTCCCGCCAACGGTAACCTTTTAAAATTTGAAAAACACTCATGGCGCGCAGAGCGAGAGTCGTGCAAAGCGGCGGTGGAATTCTTGGAACAATTATTCACCAAAGAGAAGAGGGGTGCCATGGAGACGCAACTCTATGGTGCATACGCGAAAACACTGGTCCAGTCGTTTATAAGGGTGCTAGCTACTGGGCTGATGGTGCAGCCGCTGGTTCACAGCAAATTATTGTATCATATCGGTACGTCTTCCGATTTAAAAGGTCATGTGCGTTCGCGTTGTTGTTCAGCGGCTTTAAAGATGTATCCTATTGCTTTCTGTGCATACTTGTGGTGATTTGTCATTTGCAAACGCAAGATCGATTTTGTAATGTAGATCCATTCTTCCGCAAGATCAGATCAAGATGATTCTCTAGGGCCAAAATGACGCAAAGACAGTGTGCACCGACCGAAACGCACAAGTATGGATTAAGGAACAACTTGATGTCATGAACATTCCCTTCATGGATGCCAATGCAAAGAATGATTTCATCAACATCATGTCCTCTAAAACGAGAGACTTCAGAAAGTTCAAGTCGATCATGAATGATTTCAAGAATGTAGCTTCTGGTGAGTTCTCATTCATTTTTGCACACTGTCCCATTTAACATCATCACATTTTCTGATCATCTTACAGGACAGATGACACCAGACATCTTCTTGTCGTACCAACTTGAATAAAGACAAAAAATATCTCCTCTTCTTGATGATGCTAATCCTCAATGCATGTTTCTCCTCATCTTGCAACAAAGAAACCGGTACTGACAAGCGATAGTACATCTGTGAAATATATTGTTCAGCAACTCTTGGGTTGTGAGTTTTCATTTGTACAATGACGATGATGACGTGTATAGGAGTAGGTCGCCCCTCATATAATTTTGGTGGTGATGAAGAGATATCATACTGTCCATTGTGCTCTCATCTCAATTTTTGCATCATGTCTTTGGTTGCCACACTGGGCTCCCATCCCAGCCAATGTTCACACTTTAGTCTAGAGAGAACTACTAATTACAAACAACGAAGACAAATCCACTGACCAAAGACTTCGAGTAATTTATTGAGTACATCGGCGCGTTGTAGACCGCAGACCAGGGAAAATGCGCATACGCACATAGCCTTAATAAACATGATCGTTTAATTATAATCATATAATGATGATATGCATAATTATCAATTCCTGACATAGTCCCTCCAATATCAGATAAAAATTGTTTGGACTTTTTATAACAATGTATGACAGAGATATGGCAAATGTTCTGAGTTTGTTCTGGTTTTGTTCCTGCACTCTCAACCAGAAACTAAGGGGTTGGTGGGCTGGTGTCTCCATTTGAGGTGAAAATGATGTCCCACATCAGTGTTCGATTCCAAGAGGACAATTTACTAGAGTGTACAAATATAAAAGGACAATAAAACGCCACAAATCAATTATAGATGGAGGAACAAAATATTGAGAGATCACCCATCTATTTCATTTCAAACATAAATCATGATCATTAGATTGAGGTGTCATTTCATTTTCCACTATATCGATGCGATCGTTTTCATCTAAAGCATTATCCGTTTATTTCGGGCGGACAGTTATCTTGAGTTGTTCTTCGACGCCATTGTATTTGATCGGCACGATGTAGTTTCCATGTGCAGTGAGGGGAGCCTCTAACATGATGTCCTCTGGAGGTATCTCCATACGGAATTGGACGATAAGCTTCTCATGAATGTCCTGTGCGTTAACAGGTGTCAATGTCTTCTTATCGCTTGCTGTAATACTAAGAAATCATCCATTAATCATTTAGACAACCTTTTGGTATTCTCACTACACGAAGTATGAGATTCTCGAATCTACCAGCCGCTTTCGTCAATTTTTGATGCATTTGGACGACGGCGTCCTGAGATCATCAATTTCATGAGATCATTTCTCCACTCACAGGGTCCTCTGGATATTGTTGACGGTTTTTAACGCTGACTGGAACGGCAAGCTTCTGTGGCAATAGATAATTTCTGGCATATCCAGCAGCAACAGAGACCTTGCTGGTGTAAAAATCGGACTTTATTTAGAGATCACTTACCTCCTGTCCTTTTGCTCCAACTCTGTCGATCGTTTGGGTCATGATCACGCTCTGTCTCTTAGGTGCTACCTTATTACCTCTGACAGGAAGTGCTATCCGTTGCAAAGATGCAGCCTTTGTGCTTCTGCTTGCTTGTGTGCTGATAGACAACATGATTTCAAAAATGATATGGATCGAGATCAGATCACCCCAACAGATTTTGGCAGTTGTAGTTGGTCAAATATTACGCAACGCAGCCCATTTTTGCCGCATCGACACAGCTTCAATCAGTGATGAACAAGCTTTATAACTCTATAGATCCAGTTGTGATAGATGATGATCTCCTGAAAACGGCTCTGGAGGAGGTCAGCAACAGTAAAGAGCGAGACAAGCCTCTGTCTGAACGACTGGGGGAACTTTTGACCCTACGACTTCCTTTTAAAAGTGAGAGAATCTCTCGAATATTATGAGATGACAGTGTGGAGGGATCAGGAGGATTGACAATCTCACTGGACTCAACATGTTGACGAAATTGCAACTCGATAATAATGACATTGAGACGATAGAGAACCTCGATCACCTAGTTCATCTAACATGGCTTGGTAGATACTATTTATACTCCAAGTCATTAACTCGATTAGATCTGTCTTTCAATAAGATCAAAAAGATCGAAGGGCTGAGTAAATTGACAGAGCTAACTGATCTGTCGCTGCATTCTAATCACATCACCACACTAGAGAACATGGAAAATCTTGAGCAGTTGACTTTGCTATCTGTTGGCTCAAACAAATTAGCAGCCTTTGACAATGTGAGTCTTTACTTCTTTATTCTATAGCTCCGTAATTTGCTTCAACGTTTCAACACAGGCGCTGACACCAAAACTTTCATTGTATTTATCCATTCTTTTGGTGATTTTTGTACAATTGCACTAAGCCGCAAGCATGAAATAAACCTTTTCACCATCTTAATCTATTTTTTCATGACACCAACAGATCCTCTACCTCCGTCGTTTCAGAAATTTGTCAGCTTTAAATCTCTCAAAAAATCCAGTGGCCGAATCCCAAGACTACAAAATGTTTGTTATCGCACGCCTCCCCAACTTGAGATATCTCGACTACAGACTCTTAGACGAGACGACGGTGATGTGGCATTCAGCGTTTCCATAGTGATGATGTACAGGTCAAAAGTGCCAGGGAACAATATCAAGAGGATCTGCAGGCGATCCAAGCCAAGGAGAAGGAACTGGATGACAAAGAAGAGTCCAGAAGAGCGAAGGCGGCGCGCATAGACGTGCTGAAGGCGGCAAATCTGGAAGAATTTGATACTTTCTTTGATAACTTGATAGCGGAAGACCCTGAACTGCCAAAAGTGAGCTCGCTTCGCTCCTTGAATGACATATTATCAGAGTGAGTCGTCTCTTTGTTGAAATAATTCACAAAGTTTTTGTTACAAGAATATATTTTTATAACAACAAATGGCTGAGAAATTTTCGGTCATAATAAAAAATATAATTAAAACTTCGTGCGCATTTAATCCAAGAGAGAACTTTCATGCAAGATTTGCTGAAAGATGCTAAATATTCTGATATGGCCAAATTCCAAAGTATCCATGTTCATTATTCACAGGTATAAGGAGAGATTCGTCGAGAGCACAAACACATTCATCGCTCAGATGCTCGAGCACCACGAAGTCCGAGTCCAAGAGCGAAACCAATTCGATCTCGTCTGCGAAAAGGTGCCCTTGAACATTTTTTAAATTTTGAATAATGGCGGTCAGGTCTCTAAAAACAATGACCAAACCGCTCTCAGTCTTTTCAGTGAATTTGGCAACAGAAAGAAAAAGGTAGAGGCTCGTCTCTTTCATAAATCTGACGGTAGAAGGTCTTTAAAGAGCTAAAGGCTGGAAAACTGACTGCAGCCGAGACGAAATTCAAATTAGACGATCTGCGCAAAGCAACGGATATATTCTACAACACCCTGATGGACCACGAGATGAATCTGGTGGAGCAGAACGAGGTGATGTCTCTGTACAATGTCTGGTTGTAGATACTGATGTAGAAAAGGAGTTTGTCAGGGAATTGGAGACGAGGCTGTCCGAACTGAGCGGGCGTGCGATCGAGATCATTCGGACATAATATCCTTGTACATTTAGACATACAACTGAAGCTGTTTCGGGTTTTGTGGCAAGAGAAATACAAAGAACACAGGACGAATGACGTCTTTGCGGCAAAGCTGCGATTCAAAGTGATGAAACATCATGGTTCATGTGCTGCCTTGGTGATCATCATAATTGGATAGCAAATGAATACATCCACAAAAATACGCGCCGTCAAGATTACGTTTGGTCTCACGATGAATCCTTGACCGAGTTCACCTTCTCAAAGCTGAGAGATCTGGAGACGGCCTTTCATGATCGCATGCTGACCAATGTCATGCAAGAGATGGCAAAATATTCCAAGAACGAAATCGAGTATGAGCTGTCTGAGGAGACAAAAGCGGTGAGACAGTTGCTATATTCAGATCTTCGGGATGGATGTGGCTCTGCTGCAGACATGGTCGTTCAAATCCACATCAGAGTGGAAGACGATAGTGAATGAGCTTAATTTGTGGTACAGCTCCACAGAGTGATCAGTGGCAGAATCAAATTTAATATTATCATGTTGATATTATTTTCTGACAAGATCACAGATCCTTTCTGACAAAGAAGCTCTGACAAATGTGGTCAACTCTTCTCACGACGCACAAATAATGCAAATCGAATCGAGGGTAATCGTGCTCTGATGGATTGAAATGAACGAACCAATTGATCATGTGTGCAGGAGGATGACATTACCAAATTTGAGGCAAAATTTCTGGAACAAACCGTCAATGGAGTGAAAGCAGCAGAACATTCTCGAAACAGTAACCGTGTGGCTGAGATCTTTTCCTACATAACCATGCTGAAAAAGTCGTTCACTGCTGCCGAAGAGGAAGGTCAATATGACAATTTATAGACATTTATTGTATGTTAATCGTTACATTTTCTATGGATGATCTATTTGGTTTTCATTCCCTCTATCTGTTTCTCATTGATCTGAAATTTTTTAATCATGTTTGTTGACCTTGTCACTCTAAAGATCAAGTGATAATTCTACTCACGTTCTGTTGTTCCTGGATTGGCTGTGCTTTGTTAAATGCTTTGCCAATTCCCCATGCAAGAGCTGCACTGACTCCAATCACTCCCCAGGCCCAGTTCTGAAGACGTGCCCAATCTCTGTAATCTTGTCTCGTCGAAGCGCGAGCGAGAGTTGGAATTTTTGACATTTTGGATGTCTTCGTTCAATTAATTCTTTCGTTCTGATGATTCATTGCTTACATTATGTGGTGTGCTGACGTGAAGTGTGAATTTTGGTTTGTAATTCAAAAAAAATTTTACAATTTGCGTAACATTAATCCATCTACAACATGCATTGAGCGAAGAAATAAATCAGAAACGGACTGATCCTCTTTGGCGCAACACACATTCTAATCATGAGCTTACTCATTGGGCGAACCTTGCCATTGGCAAGAGTGCCGAATACTTCTAATATCAAGACATGCAACCTCCTCTCCTCCTCCCTCTTCAACGGTGAATCCATATTGTCCAGCACCACTTCTGCCACCAGAACCCTCTAAGGGAGACACCAAGATGATGATCGTTACGGCTCCCCAGCCTTTACCCAGGGATTTCATTTTCCCCCGCCTCCCAGCGGCTTTACCTCGTGCCCCTACCCCTTCTAAGAGGACCAGAAAGTCAGTCTCTCCTCCAAAGAAGCGCACTTCCTCTCCTGAGCCTCAGATCACCAAGAATGAGGAGCAGATCAAGACGAAAAATGTAGAGGATCCCATACCCAGACCCCCTTCTCCCACCCCAGAGGAAGAGCACAGAAGAATCAACGAGCTGACCCTCTATGCTTTTGAGAATGAGTGGGCGTTCTGGTATGATAAATACCCCGGGCCCGGATTGGCTCCTGAGGAATATAAGAAAGCTTTAGTACGCTTGGGCTCTTTTGATTGCATCCCGGTAAGTATCTCGATCAATTCACTTCCGGGCTTCATCTCATTTTTAATTAGGACTTCTGGAGATGGATCAACAACATGGTCGAACCCGAACGCCTTGGCGCCCGTAGCAGTCTTCATCTTATGAGAAACGGGATCTATCCTCTATGGGAAGACGAGGCAAACGCCAATGGTGGTGAAGTCGTGATCAAGATAGACAAGGCAGACACCACCTCGGCATGGTTGGCCGTGCTCCTTGCCATCGTCGGCGAGCAGTTCTCCAGCATCATCCTCAGAGGTGACGACATCTGCGGAGCTACCGTCAATGTGAGGAGGAATGAGACTTGCATCTCTATCTGGAACCGTTCCATTGCCAACTTCAACATGAAGGCCATAGAAGCAATTCTTCGCAACATTTTGAAAGGCATTCGCATACGCCAGGTGACCTACAAGAGTGAGTCTTTTGCTTTGATCTCATCCAAAACTAAGACATTGCAGTGCACAAGGATGAGATCGAAGGTGCCTCTCATTAAACAATGGTACCAACTCTAAAATAAAAAATCACCTGAAGCTTCTTTTCTTCATGCTGTCATGCATGAGCAGTTCTATTCATAGGAACTGTTTTGGAGGCGCACGGCCAGAACCACAACAACATCTGCTGCATGTATTTCTATTGAGTGAGTCGTGCCACGGCTTCTCTAAAAGGTGGGAATGAAACAGCCAAAATATCAAGTACAAGATTATTGATCGTGAATGAACTTGATTGTGGGTCTGATCGAGTTTAATCAGGTATTTTGTGCGATCAAAAATGATCTCCACTGAGATCCAAGAGCCCTTTAGCTTTTTTAATTTTGCACCATTCGTTTTAATACAATAATGATACTACAGCTGCGTGACCGGCCCTCAAGTTGAGATCGAAATGGTCTTGAAGTGGTGCGAACACCACTCTGTTCACAATAAATTTTGGACGTAGAGTTTGGTGATTACATTCTGCCACAGTGAACGTTTAGATCAACAGGGGCTGTTTGAGGCACTACAGTAAGAATGACAGGAGGTGATTGAAGGTTGGCCATCGAAATTTGGTGTTCCGGTCATGTTTGCAGGCTCATGAGGAAAAGAAGAGTTTGTGTATGCTTTGAAATTTTTTCACCAAATGCTTCATTTTTTACCCACACCACATACTTTCAAGAGATATTGATGGCAAGTTTTAGCAATACTAGGAGCTATTCAAACCTCATGCAGAAAATTTTTAGCAAAAAAAGTTGCTTTTCAAGGTCTCAGAATTTCGTGAAAAAGGTAATAGTGAAATCAACAAAACATAGCGCCCACCGGGGGGCTCGAACCCCCGACCACACGGTTAAGAGCCGTGCGCTCTACCGACTGAGCTAGACGGGCTAACTGTACATCAATTTTCAAAATTGATATTTAATCGACATCGCTATCCAAGTAATAGTCGTGTCGGTATTTTCGTGTTGCATTCAGGAATTTTTGTGGCGTCTTACTTCTCTTTTGATAAAGTCTTGTTTTTCAGGTGAGCTGGGGAACTCAAAGTGCAGAAATCCGGTTGATATAGGCTGTATTTGTTGGAGGAGCAATAACACTTGTCTGATGTCCATGCTTCACATTTGGAACACAACTAGAAGTTGGAGTTTGTGAGCCAAGAAATCCTGACATATAGTCAGACATGTGAAAGTGTCGGTGATGATGCCGAACCCAACGTTGATAAAATACTAAGTATTTGGAGCTCTAAACCTGAGTCGAATTTTCTGAAGGTGTTGTGTTGGATCATCTTGAAGTGAAAACTTGGTGATTCATCAAGCAATGCCAAAATTATGCCTGTGAATGATCAGTTCCAAAGCATTAT
>MZNV01000388.1:0-60854 GCA_002081555.1 Protostelium mycophagum | reverse complement strand
CTCTTTCAACAGTTAGAAAGGTTTTTGGTTTTGTGGATTGATTCATACTCTTTATTTTATCTCTCTTTTATTTCCTTAAATTAGGTATTGCAACAACTTCAATACAAGCAATAGAGGTAATGTTTGTTTTTATATTTGACAGTAAAGCCAACATATATAGCATCTATTCTTACATTCAACCCCAGAGAGGGGTGTATGTGCAAAAAGATGTGCAGTCTCAATATTATTTGCCAGAGTCAATCCCCACAATCATTTTATTTTATAACAGAGAATTTAGTGGATATATATTATCCAATACCATAGAGAAACATCAACTATTTTTATCAGGGATTGTCAATCAGTATTATTCTGATCTTTATATGGTAGCAACAAGGCATTGATCTTTAGTGGTGCCTCTATCTAACAAAAATTACAATGATATATAATATAGAACTGATATTTTTTACTTGGCCAGTTGTCTTTCTTAGGGCTGCTCTTCTTGGTAGTCTGTGTTTCTCTTGTTCAGTAAGTACATTAATAGAAACTGTGATTCTATTCACAATCTGTGAACAGGATGAATTACACAAAATACTTTATAAGGTTATGAATTTACATCATTAGCCATAGAGAGCTTATTCTAATATTGGTTAATTGTCTCCAGGCAATCAAATTGCTTTTTACCTTCCCAACTTCATTGGGGGAAAAGACATTTGGCTGGTCAAAAAGACATTTAAATTTTTTGTTTTTTGAGTATTTTTCAAGTAAAAAATCCATTTCAAAACTTTAATTATATGGATTAAACAGAGCTGCAGCTCTAACAGGTCTGTTCAGGGGCATGTTTTCCAATTTCCATTCTTGCTTGTTGCTGATGACACAATGAAGAACCAAAATATTGGCAAAATTGGCAAAATGCAAGCTGAGGGAGAGGGGGAGATAAATTTTGCACCATCTGATGAAGATGACAAGGGCAGTAGAGCTATAGATAACTTACCTGAACCTGGTGGTGCCACAAGTAACCACAAGCTTGGAGACATGAATGCTGTCAGCGACATTTTATATTGTTAAACTGCAACACTTTCGTAGCAATAAAAACAATCCGCATCTCACGGCTGATCCTCTTTCACAATCCAATATATTTTCGAGTCGAGAATCTAAGGATTATGGCTGCGTTATAGAAGTCAATGAGCAGTACCTTTTTGATGTGCCCATCCATCTATACTTGGCTCTGACGAATTCATACTTACGATGGCAAGTGATTTTTCTGTCTATAACATCATTGACCTTTCTGAAAGGTGGATTTCATTATTATACGAAAAGGCAAAATGGGAGCAGCACAGGTGCGTTACTCAAATTTCCTTTCTTAGACCTTTTCTTCCCCCATCGATCTTTTTATGCCCTCACATTTGAGAAAAAACATTTTTGGGCAGTATGTTCTCATAAAATAGTCTCAGCAAATTTCGTTAGGTATCTTTGATGGTTTCAAGATCACATAAATCGGTGGTTTGTCTTCTCTCGGGCTGCACAGCTGACCTTCAGACCCGCCTGCAATGAGCGCCACCCAGCCCCGCGTCTACACGTCGCGAAATCACATGAAGATGAGGATTAACAAGATTAGATAACGATTTAGAATGGGTTTCTGAGAAATGCACAGACCTCAAATTCGATCTGATCCATACGTTTCACCTTCCCGGTACCACAAGGAGCCCAACATTGGATTGTGGATGAATCAGATAATATCTCTATCAAAAAAGGGACGATTACTGGGTATGCAGACTTTTGCAAGCCGCCAAGACGATACAGACCGCACACCGTCCGAATCAAAAGCAGAAACCTTCATTAACGACTTTTTGTGCGTCGCCATTCAAAGGGGACGGGAAGAACTGGATCGATCTCATCTGAAGAGTGGTCCATGCGACACAAAATTCAAGCGGACCGTGTACTCAAGCAAGACAGAGAGCACATAGGTCTAGAGCTTGAGCTTGAGTACCGACGACTTGAAATTACCACCCTTGAGAAGCCTGTCTTTAGAGACAAAAATCCGACCATGATCGGCGATCTGATCTTGGTTGACGAGATGGACTCATCTTTGAGGTGAGGTGATTTACGAGCTGGACTTCCACACCCTACGATCTGTTCACTATGAAGAGGGTCCAGACTGAGCATAAAAATGTCAGTGGAGAGACTCTTGACCGCCTGGTTATTCCTGTGATGTCATCATGAGAGGTTTAAATAACTATTTATGTCGATGTGAAAATCTACAACATGTAACTCAAATTTTTCTTCTTTTGTGAACAAGAGAAAATAATTATTTTTCAAAATGCATTTCAAAGTTGTCTGCAAACAACATCTCGTCAATAAGATTCAGTACTTCTTTATCACTCTACCGTTTCTGCCGAAAAAGATTCAAAAAATCCCCTCTATAAATCATTTCGAGTGATGCAGAATTTGGTGGAATCCTCTAATGTGAAAATAGCTATTTTAGGAGCAGATATGAAGATAGAAACTGACTGGTTCTCAGTAGAGCACAGAGAATGACTGTGGGTGGGGATGTAAGTGACACGTGAATGTTCATTTTAAGAATATGATACATAGAATCAGTGTGAAGCCTCGATTTTGGTGTCTTTGGAATGAGAGCGTTGCGCTCTCCTCAGAAGTATAAGTCGCAACTTTGATTTGATTTTGAACTTGCATGTGAAACATTTCCTATGGAATGCAACATAAAAAATTTGGGCTTTTGGCACCATTAAATTGATTAAAATATTACCCAAGAAACGCGATAATAAACGTAGACGCCTGATGGTTCAAAAATTTTGAAAGTTCATTTCGCCAAAACATTTACCACCTCATCTGTCCAGAATCGCTCAAGAATGGATGACGATCTCATTTATTCTGGAGATCAAATTTCCGAATTCTCGAAATCAAGATTCAACTTCTGCAGCAAAGAGAACAACACCTTTTATCTCCAATCATTCAACCTCTACATGGATAGGAGGTTTTATGAAGAGATTTTTGTTGTTCAACCGACACATCACAAACACTCTCAGGTGCTGTATCAATGTCATCTCATCTAATTCATTCATCTTCTGAACTGATGTCCACATCATGCATCATCAAAAGGTGAATCATTGATGTTGTTCTTTATTCATGTTGTCTTTCCTGTGTTATGTTGCCCTCCATGTTTCCTCCAATCACTTGTCACGTGATCTCACCGTTAAAACCGTAAGTCGACATTTTTTTTTTCGATCCATTCGACGCGGTGGTAAAGGGTTAAAATCAATGACATTGATTTGCCTCTCATTACAATTTCATTCCCATCCATTTGAAATCATGAATGCAAAGACACAAAATGACAATCCTCTCTGGCCATTTATGGGGCCAGATTTATGCCCAGAAAAATTCATTTTATAATTTCATGCAAGAAAAAGAAGAACATAAAATTAATAAATTGTGCATCAAGGGTGTTCAAGAAGTTTCTATTACAAACGAAATCCAAGACTCACCACATCAAAAGTTAATTGAAATTTTAAAAATTCCTTTGAGAAGCTTGGGAGAATTTGCAATTGATCTTGTTTTATTTCTAGTTACAAGGATTATAGCATATATGTCCAAATATGCAGTATTGGAAGCAGGGAGATGGTGGATCCAGGAGTGGCGTCACTCCGCCCACAAAATAGCCACTATACGAGATACCGTTTGAAGTGATAGAGGACAACACCATCTGTCTCAAGTCGATATTGGAGGTTGATACTGTTGTCTGAAGCTGCAGGTTGATGTTGAATGTGGGGTCGCTGCCAGTGAGCATGTAGAAATTGTTTGACAAGACCGAATTCTCTTGAATTACACTTCCCATCGTGATGACCATCTTTCCAAGGCTGACATCTCTGAAAGGAAAGCCTTGACCGGGATCATTTGTATAATTCGCTATGAACTGTTGGTAAATGAATGAGCAGAAGAAAGCAGATGAGGGTTGATAGGACAGCTGTGCTCCAACAGGTCGACTGCCAAACAAGTAGAAGGGGAAGAAGGGCGATTCGCCTCCAAAAAGGGAAGGAATAGGGTGGTTCGGGAATGACAGACTCATCTTAGTTCCGGTGGAATCCTGTTCGATATAAGCTTGTATCGCGCCAAAGATAGACCGACGAGATGAATCGAATCGGCGGAGTATAAAATTAAATGACTCACATCAAGAGGAGCGGTGGAGATCATGACTAAAGAGCTGGTTCCAGCGATCGCGTTGATAGGGACGGATGCTGTGATCGACAGGATATTGCTAATATTATTCTCATTTACGATGTTGAATGTAATGGTGGTCTTGGCATCCAGATTGTTGAGTGCGGATGCAAAACGATGAGTGGTTCTCTGAAGTTGGAGGAGAGGTGGTGGCAGAGTGAGTCCGAAAGGTTGTATCAAATCAGAGAGCGTTGTCAAGACGGTGTCATACAGGCGTAACACATTGATGATGGGTTTCGCAGAGCCATCAAGGACGTTCTGAAGTGGAATCTGCTTGAAGAAGGACATTCGGTTGGTAGGAGCATACAGATACAGATCCGCCCGAGTTCCAATTTGGTCTTCAATTCCAGCTTGGAATACTCCTATCACTTGAGGTACCAAGAATGCCGGTAATGGGATTTGTAGAGAGACCAGTTTAATCCTCGGAAGGGTGATGTTCCGCCCGCCTGGCAATGGCAATACGAAGTCGAGGCCTAATGCGAGGTTGATCTGGGGTAACTTGAAACTGGGTGTGTTGAAGACAACCGGAGGTAGAGGGATGATCTGTACGGAGGAAAGTCCAAGTGGATTCAGGATAGCATCAACTCCGTTTCGCGAACCGATATCCCACACAGAATTCACGGCTTTCAGGTTGAGAGGTAAAGACCCCAGCGTGAGTTTACCAAAGATCTTGTCTTGAGCGATATCAATTGTAGTAAGGAGGACATCCTGTACGGGCACTGATCGAACTCCGCTGATCAAACCTCCTGCAACATCTTCAGTAATTTGTTCAAAGATGAGTTTTTTCTCTCAGCAAACACACGAATTGAATCTCTTGGAGAAAAGCTATAAAAAAACACAAACTCACCCAAGTCTGCAGAGATGGGAATAGAAAAGATTGTAAATAAAATCTTTCTGAGGGTCATCATTCCTTCGGTAACTGGGATGATTCAGATATTTTCGAATCGAATTCGCTTACATTTTGGAGGGATGGTGGGGGGTTGAGAGGAGACCATGCCAATCACTTTGACAATGACATTGATCAGACCGTTTAGAGGACCCGTGACATCGATTCCAGCTCTTATTGTAAATCTGGGTGATGTGCTCACCACCCCGCTCACCAAATCGGGTAAGTTATCAATATTCTTCTTCAGCTGTGCCGTAAAGGGGATGTCCTCCAACGTCTGCGGAGCGTTTGTGACCTTATTTATCACTATGGACATGTAGGTATTGACGAAATCCTGCATCATGTCGGTGAGTTGTTCTGAGATATCAGAGATGGTGAAGCGGTTGCTCGGTAATGCAACTGGTGTAGAGGGGATGTTGAATTCTGGAGGAAACAATGCCGAAATGATGGGGTTGCACAGGAAGCTAGTGTCTCCGTTGGGCGGGAAGAAGACCAGATTGAGTTGATTTAGAAACAAGTCTCCGTCCTGTATCAGGTAGTCTGATCCTTTGGTGGCTGGCACGATCACCTCAGTGTTGTTGATGATTTGGACCATTGAAATATTCCAGACGGTCTTGTAAACTGTTCCGTTGGGGATGATACTCAGTGGGAGATTCAGAAAGTTGACCACCGATCCGGGGAGCACGCTGTTGACCGAAAATGGAATAATACTGCCCGGTTGGTACGTCCCGAGCGGCATTGTGATCTGTGTGGTTTTGCCGATCAAGTCCAAAAGTCTGTCCAAATCGGAGAGTCCCGGGACGACGGAGAAGGAGATTGCATCCAAACTGATGGGGTCGGAAGGCACATTCAATTCGGAAGGCAGCACCATGGTTACTGTAGGTATCACGGTTACGGTACTATTTATAGCTATGGAATTGGCAGGGAAAGAAACCGAAAAGAAGAGGCTTCTCAAACTACCCTGTGTGATCTGATAGTCGTCGAATCCCAGCGGTCCAGAGCTGGATTGAAGTACCCATTGTACATCTATAATTCCCCTGGGAAATGTGGGGATGGGGAGGGAGGGAAATATAGGAGGGAGGGGTGCTCCGGGCAGAATTGGGGTGGCAGAAAATTGACCGACTTGATTGGCTGTCAATTGATCGGGAAGAATGTGGTCGATGAAGACCAATCTCTTGATAAGCTCCGAATAAAAGTTGGAGCCGACCGGTTGTACCGTAAAATTGAAGGGGAATCCGAAGACGGCAGGAAGTGGCACTCTAATCGACGGAACGTTGTATTGTACAGGAAGTTGTATTGTAACGGTCACTTCCACTTGTACATTCAAAGGCGTGGTGCTGGGCGGGAAAGACAAGGAGACAGACTTCCCCTGTAAATCTCCAGAAGGCATTTGGTACTGTCCCGGTTGCAGAGGTTCTCCAGAGGAAGCATTGTTGAAGCTCCACAATACAGAGACAGATGCTCCTGAAGGCCATATACTTGTGGGTATGGATAATTGTGGAAGAGATGCACCCGGTATCGGTGTGTTGAGAGAGAAGGGCACCGGTGCACCTGCCATGACTGCATCCACATTTGGTAATTGTACAGTGATGATCTTCTCAATAATACTGCTGAGTAGGGTATCATTGGAAATTCCCGGAATTAAAATAGGCACAGGGGGGAGGAGTACGGGGGTGGCAGGGATTTTGAACACCGGAGGGAAGAAGAGTGAGATCCTGGCTTGTACGTAGTACACTTGGTCCGATTCAGAGGGCGGGAAAGCCAGTGTGATGTTCGGTGCGTGCATTCCATTGGAGATCAGTTGGTATTCGGTGCCACGCTTGGCCGTTGCGTTGAGCGAGTTGTAGACGGACCATCCCACGCTGAAGGAGGTGATATTCGGTGGAGCCCCAGGTAAGAATTTTTGAACAAAAGGCAGCGCTTTTCCCGCCAACGGGACCACCGCTGATAATGCGATCGGGTATCCAGCCGCTATTGTAGATGCACTGTTCAGAGTGATTTGGCAATATTCTCTGATGTAATCTCCAATCATCGAGCCGGTATCCTTTCCGGGAAGCGTAAAAGTTGCAGGGGGACCATACGGTTGAGGAGTTGAGGGGAGGTTCAGAGGGGTGATCATAGAGGAAGGAAGGAAGGCCACAGACGGCTGTACAGATATGTTGAGGTCTCGGTCTGGAGGTGTAAAACTGAGGATGAGGTCGGGAAGAGATAGTCCTCCAGAGACGATTTGGTAATCTACACCGGGTTGTAGATCGACGGTTTGATTCGAGCTCACTTCTTTGACGCTCCACAAGACCTGATCAGCTTCAGTATACATAAGAGAAGATTCATGCACACACCTTCATGATACCAGAGAAAGATATTGGTCCGGAAGGCAGACTAATTTTCTGAAGAATCTTGTTCGTCTGATTACTGGGCGCCGTCTCCGCGATCCCGAATCTCATGTTGGATCCGGCCTTTGGATTTTGTAGGTCAGGAAGGACCACGGTACAAAGTTGGTCAGCTAAACTCTTCCAAGCGTTGCTCTGGTTTCCGCTGACGGTGAATTCGGTAAAGCCAGAGGGTGTTGGTGTAGAGCTCACAGGAGCAGGCACAGGAAGTCTAAAAGAAATGAACGGTTGTATCCGTACATTGCGGCTGGAATCTTGTGAAACAAAAGAGAGGACGATGTTGCGAGAGGTCATCGAACCCTCGGTGATGATAAAGTCTCTGCTGGCATACAACGGATCGAGCGTCTGAGCATCCAGAATTTGCCATTGGATCACAATTGTACCGGTCTGTAAACATCAGCCACAAGAATTCTTTATGGTGTTGAAACTTACCTCCAACATTGTATCCAAAAATAGAACAGAGAAGTTAAGAGGCTGTCCGGGTGTAGCGGGATTCATGGTGCCTGGATATGAGAAGAGGACCAAGTCTTTGACCCATTGGGTGCGTAATGCTTCGTCGTCTATGCCAGACACCGGAAATACGAAACCCGAAGTGAGCGGCATTCTTCTGCTGTCGAGTCTGAAGGGAAATTGGGGAAGATGGAAGCGTACAAAGGGTTGTATCTTCACTTGTGTTGTGTTCTTCAAGAGGAAGGTCAGGGAGATTAGAGGTTCATCCATCCCTCCTTTTGAGATCAAGAAGTCTTCTCCGGGCTTCAGATTCTCTCCAGAAATGTCGTCGGTGATCTCCCAAAGTACTTGTACAGCTCCAGAGTGGGGAAATATTCCTGGAAGTCCGGGAATGGTGGACAGAGGTGTACCGGCTGAAGGGACCACAGCCACTAGATCCAACACTCTCGGTGCGGTGTAGTTGTTGAATAAATTCAGGTCTGGAGGGATAAACGAGCATGCCCTCTCTACGAAGATTTCTAAAAGCTGTAGAACTTGGTCTCCGAGCGTGAAATTGTAAGGTTGTCCCACGATGACAGGCAACGCTTCAATCTTGAAACTAGTGGGCAGAAACCAAGTTACAGTCGAGTAGACCATCACTTCGGCGGGTGTGGGTGGAAAGGACACCGAGATTTCAGTTAATCCTAATCCTCCGTCTACAATGAAGTAGTCTTTCCCAGGAATGCCCTCGGTTCCGTTGATTAAAATCTTCCATTCAACTCGGACTAACTGGCTGCTTCCTGGTAAACTCTTGGGAGTAATGGGAAATCCTTTAGGGAGAGAAGCGAGGGAGGCTGGTACAACCATGGAGAAGGTGTAGACGGAGGAAGGATCGGCGTATTGGTTCTGGAGAGGTAGCGACAACGCGCACATCTTCCGTGTCAATTCTTCTCTGACGGACTTTTCAGGGACCCCCGACATCGGCATGTCTATAGACGGTAATTGTATTGGGTTGTTGTCTATTCCATAAACCAGTGGCAGATAGAAGCTGATTTGTGGTATGATGGAGACGATGGTATCCACGGTGCTGTACGGGAAACGGAGACTGAGCAGCTCGCTCACAATACTTCCTCCTTCAACAGAGTATTCCTTATCGTCCATCGCCGTCCACTCATTTGTAGAGAGGTTCTTTGTTCCCACGAGCCATTGTACATTGATAAAAGAGACACCGGGCCAAGTCTTCAGAGGGAGACCAAGGATGTTATCGGGGAGGGTGGATCCTTCTTGAGGCTGGATCATACTCATGGTGACAGGTATTCCCGGAACCAGACCCTTTTGTCCAGGAGGGAAAATGGGGGGTACGATCTTTAGAATCTTCTTTACCAATTCGGCCTTTATAGCGTCGGTGTCCGAGGGCAGAATTTCTATTTCAAAGGCGGGTACTAAAGGTACAGGAATGACGTCTATCAGAAAAGGTTGAGGTAGGTGAAAGCTAATGTATGGCTTGACCGTGATGTTGTATTTTTGGGAGGACACGGGTAGAGAGAAGGTAAACAGAGGGTTGAAGAGACCTCCTTCGATGATGTGAAAATCTTTCTCGGCAATTAATTCGGTTCCATTGGACGACTCTATGACCCAGCTGATCCTGCAGCTGCCGCTCGGAGGAAAGATTTTGTCGAAAATTCCTGGAACGGGTATGGGGAGGGTGGAGCCTGGGGTGGGGATGAGAGCTAGTACGTTGATTGGTTGACCGGATCGAACGGGTGCAGTGGGGATGTTGACTGTGGATATCTGGTTGATGATCTTTAATTTGAGATCGCCCATGGAGAGAGAGGAGATGGTGAAATTGATGGCCGAGCCGATGGGCACAGCGCTGGTATCGAAGATGTAAGGTTTCGGCATGAAGAATTGTGCCATGGGTTGTACGCTGTACTCCTTCATCGAATTATTGGCGTTGATGGGGAAGGCGAGAGTCAGGCTGTTGGAGATGGTAGATCCAGACACGACATGAAAGTCTTTGTTCTCTTCTAAAACACTGCCGTTGTGGTAAACAAGCCATTTGATGAGGATTTTGGAGGCGGTTGGAAATACTCCATCTAAGATTTGTGGAAAATTTTGAGGTAAGAGATCACCAGCTGAAGGCAGGAGTGCCTACATAAAAAGTCAACAATTGCCACCTTGATTTTCACGACATGATTAAATGCAGCTGTCGCAAGGAAAACAAGCCCTCATTACCTGAAATAAAAGGGGAGTTCCAGGATCTACAGGTAAATCCAAAAATGGAGTCGTAATAGAGCACAGTTGCGCCGCCAGCTGACTTCTCTGCAGCGATTCCAGTGAAGATCCGATCGTGTAGATGGTCGATGTGAGATTCCTGAACTCAGACGAGATATTCATGGCCAAAGGCACGACGAAGGATACTTGTGGTGTGATGCGAAGAGACCTTCCCGCCATTGATTCGGGAAAAACGAGATCCAAAGAGGACGCATAGGTGCTACCAGAGCGAATGTAATAGTCGGTGCCATCAGCCCAAGAGGTGTTGGTGAGATCATCTTCTATCAGCCATTGTATTGCAGTCGAACCGATGCTAGGAAAGAGAATGGAACCGATTCCAGGGGTCAGTTGAGGTAACATTGTGCCAGGTTGAGGCAATATCGCCTTTAATGAGAAGGTTCTACCATTAAATCAGTCGTCTTCTTCCGAAAGAGTCTCACCTGCCAGGAATGATTGGTATTGATTGAGGAGGTTGGGCGATCTTGCACCAATTGAGGAAATCTGGTGTGGACCTGACATCATAAGAGTGTACTCCATAAAGGAGTATTAACGCTTGGAGGAGTGAGTCGAATTTCTCATCATCAAGGAAAGTCTTACCAAGGAACACCAGAGAGGCCATCATAAAGGAGGAGTCACACGATGATACCGACCAATCGAGAGACAGAAAAATGAGTAATTTCGCCTGCTCAGGTCGGTGGTATCTATAATCTAGATTATCTCGTTCGTTTTGAGGTTGCAAGAATCAGAAAAATAATAAATTCCTTTCCATTATTTTATTCGTCTTTTCTACAAACACAGGTGGAAACTACAACACAACACGAACGGCGCATGAGAAGAGATATACGAAAAAAAATAACGCTGCACGTTCTTTATACACCGATTGCAACAGAGATATTTCCGACATTCACAGCGATCCCAGTGGGGTTTGTAGAGCTTGCAGATGGAATTGTAGAAGAGGTTGTTGAGGATCCTCTGGTAGAACTTGTAGATGAACCTCTGGTCGAGCTTGTAGATGGAGATGTAGAAGAGGTGGCTGTAGATGAGGTTGTAGATGAGGTTGTAGAGGCGGCTGTAGATGAGGTTGTAGAGGCGGTTGTAGAGGCGGTTGTAGAAGAGCTAGTGGTTGAGGTTATCGGTGTAGTTTTGGGTGAGCTGGTGGACGAAGCTGTAGAAGAATTTGAAGGTGGACTTGGCGGAGGAGTAAGTATTTGTCCCGTAGCATTGGTGAGGCCTCCAACTCCTTGAGATGTTCCGTTGCTTAATCCTCCTGAAGCTGCTCCAATCGCTTGATTAGTGGCGTTGGTGAGGCCTCCGACTCCTTGGGATGTTCCATTGCTTAATCCTCCTGAAGCTGCTCCAATTGCTTGATTAGTGGCGTTGGTGAGGCCTCCGACTCCTTGAGATGTTCCGTCGCTTAATCCTCCTGAAGCTGCTCCAATCGCTTGATTAGTAGCATTGGTGAGGCCTCCAACTCCTTGGGATGTTCCATTGCTTAATCCTCCTGAAGCTGCTCCAATTGCTTGATTAGTGGCGTTTGCGAGCTGATTGGTAGCGTTCGTCAGTTGACCAGCAGCATTTCCAATCTGAGTGATGACGTCACCAACGGGGTTATTATTTGTCGAGTTGGATGTCGTTGTGCTAGAGACTGGAGTGGTGGATTGTGTTGGGTTACTGGCGGTGGAGGTGGTTATTTTAGTCGAAGGGGTTGATGATGTAGTAAGGCTCGGTGTAGAACCCTGGCCTCCACTTGTGACCCCATTGTTGAGACCGAGTAATCCAGTCAAGACCTGGCCTACAGTGTTCAAGATTCCACCAGAGTTATTCACAGTAGAGCTTGTAGTAGCGGCGATGCTTGACGTCGTCTGGCTGACTGTGGAAGGGATCGTGTTGGTCGAGGATGCAGAAGATGTAGTAAGGCTCGGTGTAGAACCCTGGCCTCCACTTGTGACCCCATTGTTGTTACCGAGCAACCCAGTCAAGACTTGGCTTACGGAATTCAAGATTCCACCAGAGTTATTCACAGTAGAGCTAGTAGTGGCAGCTGTGCTTGATGTTGTCTGGTTGACTACGGGGTTGGCTGCAGACGTTGCGATTGTAGCTGGCGACGTGTAGCTGGATGCAGGAGTTGTAGCGACGTTTGAAGATGTAGGAGAACCCCCGAAGAGAGCTGAATATATTTAGAATCAAAGAGATGATAAATCAAGTGATTACTTGGTAGGTTTCCAACAATGTTAGAGAGAGACCCGATCACTCCACCAATTCCACCAATACCACTTCCGATGGTGGGCAGTATGTTACCTCCTCCAGTGCCTGTCGGCAGAATCGCACTAGTAGGTATCTCTATACATGAATCAGATAAAAAAGAATTACATCTCGACGATAATTCCTCACGTGTGGGTTGGAAAGAATCAGTAGCGTTAGCCTCAGGAAAGCTAGTCGTGAATTGTAAAAATATGAATCTGTTGTCGAATTGTCCGTGGGTGGCATCGAAAATCGAGCGTGATGGGAGAACGTAGGTACGATTACGACCGTAATCTTGGATGAGGCCACCCCAAGAGCTGTTCATTCCAAATCCGACGGCGAGAGCTTTGTTTATCTCTCCATCGTTCTCAGTTCCGTAAGCCCAAAGACGACCCTTATTCTCGTCAGTCATTGTTTCTGTTTGATAGTCCGTGTCTGCAGGCCAATGCTTTTGAAATGAAAATAAACTCACTTGTTGTTGTGGAACACCGATCCAGATGATCTGACTCGGTCCGTTCTGGTCTAAATCGCTCCAAGAGGGGGGTAAACTGATCACAGAGTCGTCGTAGCTGGGGATGAAGGTGATATTGTTGAGTCCGATCTGGTCGATAGCCGCCAGCATTCTACCAACACCGACATTCAGGCTGTTCCATTGCTGGGCCAGAGAGAATGTGTTGTTGGGTCCGGGGAGGGTTTGGTTGGTGTTGAAATTGTAGTTCGATATCACGCTGGTGACGGTGTCGGAGAGCGACTGCAGGGCTTTGTACAGACTGGCGGGGTTACTGTACTTCTGAGATGTTGCCGCGTCAGCGACGAGGATGCCACGCTGTTGCGCAGTGACATTCCAGTCCGGGTCGCGTAAAAAGAGACCGATCTATCTTTAGTTAGTATATTTGATTAAAGATAAAGATAATACCTGAGGGACAAACAGTTGGGGTCTGTTAAAAGTGATTGGAGCGAGAGGTTGAGATAGCAACTGGTTTGAAATACTAGAGAAGACAGTCTGTACGTGGGCGGTGATGGTTACTTGTCTCTGGGGTGGTTTGGCGCTGGCGGGAGGAAGAAGAGGTGATACATCGGGTAATATTACAAAAGAGAGACTCGGCATCACTGATGTCATCAGTAAGGGTTCAGTTAAGAAGATAGAAACTTACGTCCAGAGCTTGAAGAGTCCAAGCTGGTAATGTTTTGGCCATCTTGGTCTAACCAATAAACTGAAGCCACTTTGAAAGGAAGGGGGAGGCCGTTCACATTGAGCGATGTGACAGAAGAAAGAGTACTTCCAACCACGGGGAGATCGGCAGGCAGCAGCCTCTGAACCGAACTTCCGATACTTCGCAGGCCTCCAGTCAATCCTGATGCCAGACCCGTAATCGCCTGAGCACCTTGTGCCGAATCCAAACCAGTGGCGAGACTTTGTATGTTGATGGTGGTGATGGCACCAGAGACAGGACTGAGCACCGAAGATACGAGCGAGAGAACTTGGCCCAAGAGAGGGCCGAGAAGATTGAGAAGATCCAAAAGTCCTGCCACGGTGATTGTGGCCGGTTTCAGAGCGAAGGGGGTGCTTGGCACTCCAAATTCGTTGGGCAAGAAAAAGGAGATGTTGGCTCTGATGGTATAATTGGTGTCTACCAGCTTCGGCATGAACAAAAATTCGATGAGCTCGGCATTGAGAAGACCAGGAAGAAGGGTGTTGCTTCCTTTCAATAAAAGATAGTCCAAGGCGGGTGTGAGTGCGTTACCAGAAGAGTCTGAGAGGATCCAATCCACCCTGGTCGAGCCGATGCTGGGGAAGGGGATTGGAAGAGCAGCAGAAGAGAGAGGAGGCAAGGTTTCTCCTGGTTGCGGTGTTCTAACTTGGAAAGTCAAGATCTGAAGAGTCTGGTAGACCAAAGTGGTGTCTGGCGTGATCACAGAGACCCATCGGGTGTAATCAGGTCCAGGGGCGATATTGTTCTCGTCGGCTGCGATTGAAGCAAGGAGAGTCAAGGAAAACAACAACCACAGCATGCTCGGTTCAGCAGTTGGCTTCGGAAAGAATGAAAGACAGTCCTTCCTTTCTTCTCAACTTACAGAAGGGATTTGTTCGTAAAAGATCCCCGAAAGGTGGGAGAGGTGGTCCTTACCTTACCGCACTTACCGAAACAAGGCTTTGGGAAAGGAATTGTAGATCTACGCAGATTGACATCCTGATAGCCAAACTCGTAATAAAATCATCTCATTCCCGAGATTTTTGGTGAGAAAGCTCCAGAGAATTCACCAGTTGTGATAAACTAGACCTTAATTCTGACATCAGGTGTTATTAAATATCCGATATATCCGCTCCATTTCCCTATGCGTATATATTCTTGTCGTGATCGTGGGTACGATTCATACAACGAAGTTCAGCTTACTGACAAAAGCAAGAAGAACATCATTTAATCCATAATGTGATGCTAGAATATGTTTCTAATAGTTCTGTTTGCTTAAATAAAACGAACTGCGCTCCTCTTATTCCGGAATTGGTTCCATGAGGCGTTAAGGGAACAATATTTCGCAGCGCAAGATTTCTCCGAGTTCCAAGCGAAACTGAAACAAGAACCTCTTAATCACGTTTCCAAGGATGTGTGGAAGATATCACTTTCTTACAATACCACATCCAGCTGTCAGAAAAAATCAGGTGGGAACAATTGCTGTGCACATGGCAACAGGCCGCGGCAATCCAATATCAACAACACACGACAAGAGAATCTAACCAAACTCAACGATCAAAAATATATTTATTTGCTGCTGCTGTGACCAATTTGCTGCTGTGAAGTGTGACCAACTTGCTTCATTTCACGAATTCCTCGGCTGATGAACACCAAAAAAGAACGCCCGCTCACTTGTACGGTTTCTCTTTAAGCCATCGAAAATAAATCAAATTTATGATACCCATCTCTAAACAAAATGCAAATCCAACGATCAATAACCTTGACTTTTTTGATTTCGATGATTTACTGTTGATCTAGAATAAGACTTTATTGTTTTGGGACAAACTTGAGTCCCAAGCGCACTAAATTCTGCTCAAAACCGAGTGTTATACCAAATCTAGACCACATTTCGTCCTCTACATCGGGTCAATAACCCTTGTATATCGAGATCACTCACTCATTCCAAAGGCTATCCCGTGGTAATCTTTCATGTTCTTCTGTACATAATCATCTAGCATGCCAGAAAACTCAGAGGTATCTCTATCTTGAATGATGTCTTCCCAGTACGGGTTCAGTTTATCGCGTTGCTGTCTCGGATCAAAATTCAACCAGTCTCGTCTCTGTTTACCACTATAACTTGCGATTTAAAATCGTGAATATTTATCGTGTACCACATGTCCTTCATCGTTGAATTCTTACTCAATTGTAACTATAAAAGGTCACTTTTATGCATCAAGATGAAAGTACTACCTGAAATACAGAGGAGAGGGCAAAATCAATATCTACAACATCTTCTTCCTTCTCTTGCTCCCACATCTGCAGGTGAGGATGTAGCGTGACAGAGGCTTTACCCTTTGATATAGATATAACATTACTCTTGCCATTGGTCAGACTCAACATCAAATTCATGGCTATTTCATCTCAGCTCGATGTGAATAAAGATGGATATATCCTAAATCGTTACTGTGGGTGATGTGCGGTCCGCTCTGCATCTCTTCATCTCTCATCAACTGAAATGCGCATTGCAGCATCTCTTCATGTATGTACACGTGGTATAGCTGATTGTCCTTTTTGAGTTGTGGGGCATTCAACTTCTTGGTGGCCTGGCATTTGGATCTTCTTCCACTAACTCCCCCATTTATCTCCCATTTCACCCAGTTATCTTCAACTCGAAAAGGTCGGCTCATCGTCAAATCTATATCATCAGTTAAAACCTCTTGAAGAGTGGAGTCATTCAATATACTCGAACGAAGGAATGCCTCATCGTGATTTCAACAATCAATAGGCTTACCGAAAATGAGACCGTCTTGCTTATATTGGAGGTACGAGGAGATGTGATTGTTGAAGAGTCCAACAATTATATTTTGTTCTCTGATGTACTTCGAAATGGATTTCTTCAGGGCTGGTATGTTCCATCTGCCGAGATCTTAAACGCTTCAGCATTGTGAATCAATCATAATCATGTACCTAGGTTATTCTCATTAAAATCGATGGTTAAAGAGGTCAGATGAGGGACGAAGCGAGAGCTGCCACCTGAGGCGATGCTGGTAACAGCTGCTTCCATACTGAGATCTGTGATCTTAGCTGTCTCATTGTTGACTGAGATGCCGGAGAAGGCAGCATCATAGTCTATGTCACAACTGATCTGTTCTCTGCCAGAGATGAGACCCATTAATCTGAGCAGCATCTTACATTTGAAGATTTAAACTGTCATCTTCCTCTTGAATGTTGGTGATCTGAAAGGATATGTTTGAGATCTGTTTGCATCAGTTGGTGTCGCGTTGACCTTTTACCTTCATCTTCGTTATGAGTGTACCAAGAGGATCATCTCCAAACCCAAGGGGATCTAAAGAGTTAAGAAGTGAATTCAGGTCTCATTCGACTCACTTAGAGGTACATCCAATGTAACGTTTTGTAGAACAGTTTTAAAAAAATCTGGGGTCTTCAGTTGCACAAGATTTAAATGACCGCTGTATCTTCTCAATCTTCGTTACAGAGGATCACCTACAATAGCCCAGGTGCTTGTGAAGCAGCCAAGATTAATAAAGATGTGAAGAAGACTGTTTGCTTCAGCATTATGGAGATCACCGATGGACCTGGATGAATTTTGTCACCGACCGCAAGTTGATCTCTTCTACAATTACAGATAAATAATATTCAGTTTCCGTATGATTTCCTCAGACGAACGAACCAAAAGATCGCTTGAGCTGGAATCGACAATGAGCTGATATGATCACGACGTGCTGATTGATAACATACGGGTCTCGAAACTGTCCAAAACAAAATGAGTATTAGAAGTAATGAATAGAATAACAAATCTCTTCTGAGGATTTATATTATGAATCAATGTCTTTTCGCTAAACAAAGCAGAGGTGTAAGCCAAAAGGACAATCCTCCTCGACGTATTGATTTTTAGGTGGTACAGGTGGAATAGGTTGACCATAAGTATCGTGTATCTCGGTGAATTGTGGAGTGGAAGGACCACCTCCGTATGATACGGTGACTTGATACGCAGATGAAGTGGGGTGTATTATAGTTGCGGTTCTGATGGTATTTCCAGAGGGCGAGCTGAAGATCCACGCTATTGTGGCTTTATCTGTGACGACATTGTATGCGTAGGTACAAGCAAAGACACCAGAAGATCCTGGATTCCAATTCACGCTGGCTTCGTTTGGTAAGGCATTTGGAGCCAGATCCGTCCAAATATTGGTTATGAATTTCTGATTCCAAAGGATAATGAATCGAGCCTCTCTGAGTGTATGTTCTGTATGAGTGGTTTGTAAATCCCTCTCGATTGGAATGGTGTACTTCATGTTCATTGGACAATCGGAATTAAGACGCAAACATACGATCAGCATCGCATCCGTACTTGCCACTGGTGTGTTTATCGCGCCGATCATATTGAATGTCAGTCCGTCTCCTCTTTGGCTGTATAATCCGAAGCTGATTTGTGTAGTTCCAGCTAATTCTATTCCCCTCTGCAGTGATTCCAACATATTCACCACTAATGATAGATCTGATGGTATTGGAAGGTTGCCAAGGCTGTTGGAGAGTGCGACTACATTACTGCATATTCGCAGAAAGCTCTGCGCCCAGGCGACAAGCTGGTCTACCGAATTGAATAATTGTTGGTATCCTGGAACCTGAGTGTCCACCATGATTTTGGAGCTCGTGGAAGAGAATATACCATATATTCCGGGTATGGGCAATGGAGGTATCGTCAAGGTGATCGTAAAGTTGATGCTGGGAAACTGGAAATCTGACCCGTTTGGCCCTCTCAGATTGATAAAGATCGTTGCGGTGATCTGGTACTTGGTTTGTAGTCCGCGAAGACTGGGGATGGGCAACAGAGGTATTTCCGTATTACTGGCCGTATTGGGTGTGGGTATAATGGTCGGATTATTATTTCCCTCTTGTCTGACTATGTTCCACAACGTTGGTGTGGGCACCGCGTTAAATGGGATGTCATTGAGAGGCAGAGCTCCGGCAATACCCATCACCGTGCTTTTCACTCTAGCAAGTGTCTCTCCGATCGTTGGAAGTCGCACTTTTACCTGAGCCTCACCCTCTGTTCAATCATGAGTATTTATCAAATGTAGATCAGATTTACTTACGTATATCCACCAGAATAGGGATGGATAATATGCTACTTAATACGTAATCCACCGTCAGCTTACCCGAATCGAAGAGGGATACGGAAACTATTAAAAAGTTAATAAGAGAAATCGAATCGATCAAGAGAAGATCACCTGGCTTATATGGTGGAAGTGAGGGCTTCTTTCCCGCAGATAATTGTGAAACGACAGTTTCCATGATGTGTACTAATGCCTCTATGGGGGCACCAAAATCGATAGCTCCTTCCAATGTCAGGTGTGGCGTCACCGTCGCCGATACTGTTGGAATTCCAAAGTCGGTCAACTCTTGAGTGTCTAATTTGGGCACCAGCATGTCTCCAAATTTCCAAGTGGACATATCTGGCTGCAAGAGAGAGAGGTAGTTCGTCAACCCAGAGAGAATGTTTGAGGAGTTAAAGCTGACCAGATTACCACTCCAGACAAGTAAAGTCTGGGTTCCCGTGGAGATCCGGTATTTTGATGGTAAGGTCACCGTCACGTCTAAATAAGCAAAGATCGGCCCCGAAGCACCAGGATACACCGCGAAGACGAAATACAGCTGATCATTGGCGCCGTCCACCGTATAATAACTGTATGGGTTTCCGTTACCATCCTCTATCCTCCACAGCGTGGTGATCAGTGTGTTTGTAGGAATGCTAGGGGAGGGGATTCCGGGGATGCTGAGCGGTATACTTGGTGGAGCCATGGTTCCGAGCATGGTAGTTGCTACTGTACATTGGATGGTGTTGGATAGAGGTCCCTGTGCTGATACGATCTGTGTAACTAGATTCTTCAAGACGGTCTGTGGCGTGTAGCTCTGAACTCGAAACGGTATAGACCCAATACTCTGTCGCTTTGTGGGGATATTCATCTCTGGAGGGAAAAATCCACCAACCTGTAAATCAATGTGAGTGATCTTATTCTCTATAATATATGATATATGTTGTATAATAATATATATGTTTTATAATAATATATATGTTTTATAATAATACATTGAAATACTCACCATGGGGGTAATTTGGTAGTTCTTCGCTACATTTGGAAATGCGAGCCCGACAGAGATACCACTCAAAGACCCAGACATGACTTCGTAATCTAAACCTGGTACCAGCACAGCCCCAGATGAATTGGCAACTATCCACTGAAAGGATAAGCCGGTGGGATTGGGTAGACCCGGTGGAGTGGGCCTCTGCACAGACCAAAAAGAGACGGTCTGGCCAGCAAAGACCACCGCACCTCCAGCTAAATCAGAATATGTCCACACGTACTGCTGGATTAAGCTGGAGAAGTCGGATGTCGGAGAGGTGATATCGAAGGTTCCAAGAGAGACAGGAATATTCGGCACGTTGAGGTAAGAAGGTAAGAGGAATCTCACTATCGGCTCGATAGTCATGTTTTGTGCCACTCCTCTGGTCAAGGGGATGATCGATAGAGCCTGGGATTTCAAATCTCCCTTCACGATGTTATAATCCACTCCCGGTGTCAGTACAGAACTGGCGTTGGTGATCACCCAATCAATTGTAGTAGAACCGCTGGCCGGAAACATAGACAGAGCCAGGTCAGTGAGGGACAGTATTTGTCCAGGTACGGGGAGAAGCACTTGGAGGTCCGCTTGCTGTCCAGTATTTTCCGAAGAATAGATGAATGTGCACAGTTTCTTGGCCAGAGAAAAGGGGATGGACGTCGAATTGGTGGCGGGTATATTGAATGAGAGCGGTATACCGATGTTGACTGGTGTGGCGGGAATACCCAATTGTTGTGGTAAGATGACATTGGCTACGGGCTGTACAATCACCGTTCGTGGAAAAGGTGAAGGAGTGAAGAGTAGGTCGACAGTGATCCAATCCTCCCTCTTGTATATTGTATTCTTTTCCCGGAGTTATTCCGTCCATACTTCCAGAGACGTTCAAGTATACGAACCAAGAGATGGTCAATAATCCACCGGTCAAGGGTATTCCCGTGGTGGGGATGAGCTTGTTGATATTGGATGTACTTGGAGGAGATATCGCGCTCGAGAAGGATAATTGCTTCGGGTCGTAAGCGGACTGGGCGGATTTGATGGAGCACCAATTATTCGCCAGATTGAAGAGCAGGTCTTCCACGTTGGTGGCGGCGACGGTGAAGTTGAGCGTGAGAAATGAAAAATATTCGTTGGATATTCCAAAAGAGTCGGGAAAGAAGAAGGCCATGCGTAGGGTGAGGGAGACTTTCAAGTCCTTGGGCGAAGGTGGAAAGGCCACAATTAACAGCGGAAGGTCCAAAGATCCATTGATTATTTGATAATCTCTCCCGGCAGTGAGTTCGACCGTCTGATTGCCTCTTGTCGTCTGTACCAACCATCTCACTCGAATTACACCGGTGTCGGGCAGGAAAGATGTAGGAAGATGTAATCCCGATTGTTGAGATAGTGGTGTGAGGGCCTCCGTCAGCAGGACAGTAAATGGTATGGGAAGTCCTGGGCTGACCTTCTCCAGATCGGGTGGGATAAAAGTGGTCAGCTTCTGAGCGAGCGAGATGAGTAGGTCGAATTGTGAATCCGAGGGTAAGGTGAATTCGTACGGTGGAAGGGATACCGAAGTATTTTTGATGAAAGCGGAGGGGAGTAGGAATGAAGCGAAAGGTTGGACCATCATGGTTGCATCTTGTTCTTGTGGTACAAATGTAATCTCCAAGATACTCTGGTCTAAACCTCCACTGAGGATGTGAAAATCCTTTCCGGCTTGTAATGGTACAATCTGACCGTTCAAGGATTGAGATACATTCCACGAGATTCTGACTAGTCCATTTTCGGGGAATTTATCGAAAGGAAGCTTCTGGGTGACCAGAGGAAGTGCTGATCCGACAGGAGGAGTCAGGACACTAAAGAGGACAGGTCTACCAGATTGTGGAGCCAAGACATTCAAGTCATCGTGTGAAAATGTGAGCCAGAGGTCCGCCAGCTGTTGTTCCAATCCATCCGGACCAGGAGTGAGAGAATAATTGAAGGCTGGACCTAAAGGTAACGGGGCGCTGTCTATCCCGTAGGGTGGTGGTAGGAAGAAGGCCACAATAGGTTGCACAAGGATGGACAGATTCTGAGGTGGAAAGAGCACAGATAAATCGAGTTGGTCGAGTCCTCCGGAAAGGATAAAATAGTCCACTCCGTCCTTCAATAATTCTCCGTCAGCTTTCGATACGATCCAGGAGACACGTATAGATCCAGTAGCCGGAAATTGATCCAGCGGCAGGCCCGGGAGACCGAGTGGTAATGGTGATCCTAAAGTAGGAACCAGAGCTTTGAATTCGATGGATTGTCCAGGAATGAAATCTCCTCCGAAGACAGAACAAGATCGCTCCACCAGCAATGATTTGAATCGTGTGTTATTTTGCAGCACGAATTCGGTCTGAAATACTTGCATCCGAGAGTTATCCACGTGATATGGATCTGGCAGATTCCACGATAGAGTTGATATGATATTGATGGTGTGTCCCACAAGTTCTTGAGGGAAAGAGACGGTTATGGAGGATCCCTGCAAAGAGCCACTGGCCAAAACGTAGTCTCTTCCAGGTACCATGTCAATGTTGTTGTTGTCCAATTGTAGATGCCAATTCATGGTGGTGAAAAGGGGGGAAGTGGGTTGGTTGGAGACGAGGGTCTTCGGAAATTCCGCGGGAAGTAGATCGGAAATAGCGGGAATTTGGGTGGAGAACGTGTAAGGTACCGCGGAATAGTATGTTTTGGACAAGCCCTTAGCGAGAGATGAGACCCCATTTGCGTTGAGTATCTCTGTCAGATCGCTCTTAGACTGTGGGCTGACTTGGAAGGGGATAGGCGGGAGAGGGATCAGTTTGTTGGTGATTCCATAAATGGGAGGAAGCAGGAGAGATATCATCGGCTGTACTATGATTGTTTGCGTGGTATTCTGAGGAGGAAAAGACATCAGCACCGAGGCTTGATCCAGCGCTCCTCCTACAACAGAGAAATTCTCGTCCTTCACCAGAGTAACATTGTTCTATTTGAGATCAGGAATATGATCAGGAGATGATTGATGCGAACCTGCGTCACCATCCACACGATGTTCACCACGGATGAGAGCGGAAATGCTGAATCGGGTATTATCTCTGTCGGTATCTTGGTACCAGAAGTGGGTAATATAGCGCGAAATAAGACCGATTCTCCGGGATCTACTGGGACCTTTATAAATCAGCCGGCTTGATATAATGATATCGTAACATGACTCACGCTATTGGTATGATGAAAGGGCGGAATGATGCTCACTGTCTTCGCCACTAAATCTTCCAAAAATAAATCGATGTCTCTCTGTATAATGTTGAGGGGTATAGGCGGGCAGAGAGGTATGGGATCTGAATTAATGGAGAAGGGATTGCTGAGAAGGAATTTCACGAAAGGTTGGACGGTCAAGCTGAGATTTCCGGTGTTAGCTGGAAGACTGAAGGCCAACCCGAGAGACTTTAGAGCTCCAGAGATAATGTGAAAGTCCTGCTCTTCTACCAGTCTCGACCCGTTGGTGTAAGTCAAGACCCACTCCACCTCTGCGACTGAATCTTCGGGGAAGATGTTGCCTATTCCAGGAAGGTCCAGAGGTATGATGGTTCCAGATGTGGGGATTCCCGCCAAAAGTGAGATGGGCTGGCCTCCGTACAATGGAATAGATGGATCAGGTCCCTGGACGAAGGTGGCTCGTTCGATGATCTTATTCACCAGATTCTGGTCATCTACAACGGTGATATTTGTAGATCTGAGGGGGGACCACTGGTCGTTGTTGAGGTACGGGTGTGGGAAGAAAAACTGTACAGTGGGCTGTATCGTATATTCCGTGGCGTTATTCTTCGCAGGAAAGGACAGGACGAGGTCGGGGGAGGACAGAGACCCAGATACAATTCGAAAATCCTCGTTGGCTACGAGATTATTTCCATTGGAGGAGATGTACCATAAGACAGAGAAAGAACCCATATTTGGTATCGGTGTTGTTGGTAAATTCGGAAAGAATTCGGGTATGGCGTTACCCAATTGAGGACACACCACCTGTTGCGTTCAGAACCCCTTCCAAAAACATGAATAGAAGAGTACTTACCTTGAAAGTCTGTGGAGACCCAGGAGGAATGTTTGAGTTTGTGTCTGGTGAAACGACAACACACCATTTAGCTTCATTTTGACCCACCGATTGACCTGTTCCGATCGGTATCTGAAGGACCGGAAGAGTCCTCGCTTTTGAGCTGAAGTTGAGTAGATCTGGTAGGAAGAATGAGATTGAAGATAGAACATTGACAACTTGTCCGGCCATGTGTTCAGCAAAGACCATTCCGACCTCTGGTGATTCTAAATCGCCTTGTGAAATGAAATAATCCAAGCCCGAATGTAGTTCCTGGCCATCTGCATTTGTGAAATTCCATTTGACAAGAGAGAGTCCAGTAGAAGGGAATAAAGCATCTCCGAAGGCCATGGATAATTGAGATAGGACATCATTTGGAGAAGGAATCAGCGTCTTGAGAGAAATTGGGTATCCAGGACTGATATTTGCCAAGTCTGGATGAACGATTCTGCACCAGCGAAGAAAATCAGGTGATTGTAGCAAGGCGAAACCGGAATCGAGCTCTTTTGAAATAACGTCCAATAGCTGAGATTGACCAAAAGAAAACCCCAGGACTATGAGGAATGAGTGTGTAAAGAAGAGAGATCACTTACCAAGGAGGTAAAGAAAGAATAGCACCTTCATTTGAGCGAAGAAGCTATCGCAGTCGATGCCAAGTCGCCGGAGCTGATGGTTGAGTAATGCTGGATTTTATTGCAGATGTCGGTTCCACTCCGAGTCGGAAATTCTGACCGGCGGAAAAGCCAAATTTCTGGTGGGATGCGAAAAAAAGGGGATTGAACCATCACTGTGGTGCTCTACACTGGATTTAATTGCTGTCAAATACATTCATCCATTGACAAGTGATTTATTATTATTATTGTGTGTTAACCTGGTTTCCCAACAACACTTTGTGAACAGTTTTAAAACTTTTCAAAATATGTTACTGTCGTATCATCGTCGTGTTGTATGATTTTCGTAGAAATTCTTCAGAATACAACGTGAATCAATAATAATATCTATAATAGTATGATGAATGAGATAATAAATATAAAACATAAATAAAAAAGATGGAGACAGGCGGTCCACCATGTTGAGTATCATCTGGCTCGTCAAGAGTTTGATTTGCTCCTTCCAGAATTTTCTGAGAAAAACAAAGCGGTCTTGTATGTCTACAAAATGTCACATTCATCCTCTTGACGTGATTGATGCGGTAATTACCGTGTTTTGAAAATATTTTTTTAACAAGAGTAAATCCACACCTTGCCACAAGATATTCGTATTCTTTTGGGCGTAAACTTCAAGATTCAGGTGCCAGGATGATTTCAATATTCTCGACTTTGTGTTTTTCGCGCATTCTCGTAATGTTTCTGATCGTTTTGGGCCATCTTTGCAAGTGTTAGATCATGATGTGGATTTTTATTTTATTTTTAACATTTGAATTTCAGTTTTTTTGAATTCAAAAAATTCAACATTATTTTTGTGTGAAGAGGAAAGCAGCAGGAGGTGAAATTTCAATTTCAGAATTACAAAGAAACATAGACTCACCTCCTGCTGCTTTCCTCTTCTTATTTGATCTGATGAACATTCTTTAAAATGTTGATCTCCTCTCTTTGGCCTTGTTGGGATCTACCACCTTCTCAGTCTCTGGATCACTGAGAATTCTTCTAAAGACACTTCTCCTGATGTTCCACAGAGAGAGGATGAATGTAGGGCTGCATAGATTAAATGAATTGTTCAGCATTTTTTTGGATGTTGTTGTGATTAACGATCTAAGTCTTTGTTCAGTGCTGATTTTCTTCGTCCTCTCTACCATGTTTCTGATCTGGGCAGTCAGCTCCCTTTTGCACTGACACATCCACAGAGAGTAATTGTCTCACATCTCCTCTCATGGACTCGACCTAAGAGGGTGAGAAGTGAAGATGAGAAGTCTTGAAAAACATTAAATTCATCCATCTTTTGGAGGCACTGTCAGGTTCTAATGACAAAGAAGTGGTTGCAGATACAACCGGCGGTGTGATTGATTGGAGTCAAAGCCATGATCAAATTCACTTTTTCATCTGATATGATGATGACGCAAAAAGTGCTCGTGTTCTACACAGTTGTTTTTGGAACATTAATTGTATTGATGCCCCCTAAATAAAAAATTAGTTCTGTGTCCAAGTTTTTGCTTTCCTTTCTGATTTGTGCAGCCCTTTCTCCTTCCGCCGGTCATCCACAACATCATACGCCGCGGTCTGGTTGGATATTTAGAGTTGCCGGCAACCAGACAACCGGCCATCAGGATTTCTTACCCTCTCTTCTGCCAGACGGCTGCCTCATGTGATTATCGGTTGCCTTTTTCATCTTATATTTATGAGTGTGCCACATTCTGACACATTGCTGAAAGTGTTTGGGGTGAGGTCCTTTGTTTCCTAGGTGGTGGAATATTGTGGTGAAAGAGGTTGTGGAGAACCAGGGCATCCCTTTCTGTTTAATTACGGCAGTTGTAAAGCAGGCCAACTTGCGGTTGTTGAATGAACAAATGAGCAAACTGATGGAAAGTTGCAGCAGCTCTGGAGGAGACTTACAGAGAATTCAGACATGGTTGGCAGATCTTAGAACCTCAGGTATGAATGGTTTCAAGTACTGATTTCCAGCACAATACTAAAGAAGCCATAGGTTCAGATAAGATAAGCGTCAGGTCCGAATGAATTGCTCGATTACGGTAGCATCGCAACAATTGTCTCCATATGGCCAAACATTTGGATGAAACAGGTATATTTGGTGTGCAAATGCCTGCAGACAACAAATAGAAACTTGAAATAGTGAGTTTTTCATCATCTGATCCAATCCTGGACCTGGAAGAGCGGCTTCATCTGCAGATCCAGGATTGGGTATCTTTGGTCTGATCATTTTTACCGCTTTGATGCCAGTATAAAATATATCACTGAAATATAACAGGCTCAGGACTCATTAACACCAGTTCTTGGATGGTTCAACATTAAACAAGAGGACATTGCTTCTTCTGCAGGATAAATACAACAGAGGAGAGAAGTGAGTCGATTGTGCAGGATTTTATCACAGAATAAAGATTCATTCAGTACCCTGCAAAAATATTAATTTGTTGAAATATATATGTAATATATTATCCTGCATAAATATTAATTCTCTTAATATCTTGTGAAACAGCGCACGCCAGAAATACAATTGTATAACACTACAATATATATTTCTGGCATGAATTATATCTACAGAATGACAGATGTTGTCACTACACCCCACATCAATTCTCCAGGTTCTCTTGATGTCTCTCATGATCATGCTTTGTGACTGATGCAGTTGTGATCACGCCATCACACTTTTTATTACAATTAGAAGATTAACACACTTGATGGCGTGTGCAACTCTGCAGCCCTTCCAATACTGATTGTCTTAGATGATGTGATTATTCGCATCCAGTCTCTGCACCTGTCCATCAGTCAGCAAATATAAAATATCATGCAGGTATAGAAATATAATAGAGAGTGTCTTTGTATTTTGGACCCACATCATAAGATTTCAAAAATAACATTATTCTCACCTGGTGAAAACTTGAATTTATGGCATTGAGACTCTATCACCCTTGTGTGTTAGTGCTTTTGGATGACTTTCTTCATCCTGATAATCATAAGAATTGAACTCAAACATTTTTGCCCACAAGTTTATGCCCTATTAAGCATTTCTTCTGAAGTATGGCAATTTTTTAGGAGCATCACTCAGTGTCTTTGGCGTTGCTTTCTAATTATCTGTGTAAGCCGACGCTCTTCAGCCGCAGCCTGCAGCCTCTTGAGAGCGCAGATTTGAGACAGATTCACATCCTCTTAATGTCGAGGTCCTTCTCTCACTTCTCTGGCCTACAAGTTTGATTAGTGGTGTTGTATTTATTATGAAATCAAGTATTGAAGATTCACGCCCATTTTGAGTTCTTACCTCCTTCAATTCAAGTGCAGATGGAAGATAATCGATCAGATCATCACATCAATACCCTCTCCATCTCTAAGACCATTGGTGATGGCCCCACAACCTCATTTTTTGTATTAGTGACCATGTCCTGTCTCGTGTTGGTTGATTCATGCCGTTCAAAGGAAGTCCGTCACACGACCAATTTACAACTAACAAAAAAATTTTAGTCGCATGAACCCAAAGACACACCAAAGATGATGCAGGGCCAAAATCAAGCTCTTTTTAGTTGCAACCAAGACGTTTTACCTGCTAACAACAGGCCATCGATGAAAATGTTGAGCGCGAAGCGGCATACCCATAATAATATTATGCGGAGTTGTAAAATTGTTGACTAGTTAGTCCAAAAAAAAAAATCAAGACATTCGTTAGACATTCTGTAAACTCTCCGAGTTGCGGATGCTGATGCCTGGGGGATGAAGATGCGTGTGATCAATTTGGCTAGAACGGATCTGCTTGCGACGCGGTTGTGGCAAAGTTCCCCCCCAGGGATCGCTTAACAAATTTTTTGCAAGATTTTATTTCTATTTTATCTCGCTGTCTTTCATTCCTTATAGATACTCTGATAATGGCAAATAGATATCTGCTATTGACACAAAGATCTTCCAAAAAAGACACCAAGACGATGCAAAGCGAGTTCAATTTGCCAGCCTCATTACCTTGGTTAAACCAGATCTCAGAGAACCTTTATACCCTTTTCAACCTCTTGACTTCAAGGTGAGCTTCTGTATTTCTGATTAGATCGCATCTGCAGCATCATCTTTGACCATCGAAGAGGTGTTATTTCTGATTTGGTTACAGTTGCTCATCCCATAAAGTACCCTGAACTCAGCGACTTCTACAAAGAAAAGTGGCCCACTATGTGCTAAACTGGTGGAAATGGTGTCAAGATCTTGAGGTCAATTCTTTCAATCATGATATCATATATATTATGAGAAAAGTTTCATAAGAATTGATATAAAATGAAGGAGGATTCACAACACTCACTTAAACAATGGTGACTTGCTCCCTGTCTCTGAGCGGATTGATAGTAAAGAGTCCGACTCGCACGGTAAGCTACCGTGACTCCCAATATCGAGTCACGTTATGTTACCATCCGTTCAGACACATGTCACCTTGGTTGTTGCCATTGACTTTGGAATGACATGATTGCAGTATCCTGGCAACTCCAACTATCTGACCAATCAATTTACCTTCACCCACGGATTCTCGTTATCTAAATTCATAGTAACTCATCTATTTTGTAATTTCCCTTTTTATTATTTCGTGCACTACACTGTTGTAGATATTATGTACATGTTGATTATGATGATGAAGTTTAATCCATACAAATAGTGTGCTCTTTGCGCAAAAGCCATAATGATAAATGCATTCTTCACAAAGATATCCACGGTTGTAAATACAACATAATTTAAATACATGTTTTAATACAATCATATAATTACAAGTTGGAATATAATATCTATTGTTGTTATTGGTAGGTAATAGATTGAACAGAAGTCAGGCTGGTACCCTGAGGAATGATGGCGGCGTTTCTCGGTCTCACAATGATTGAAGAAGGGCTGTATCCAGTGCATACATAACCACCAAATATATTGCTCTGTATAGATATGTTCTGGTTGCCATATAGATGTATGTTCTGAAATCATTAATTTGTATTAATAATATTCAAATAAAACTGTAGCCAACACAGCAAATATTATTGCACTTGAAGTACATATAATTATAACAACGATCGATTATGAATTTAATTCTAGTACTACTCACAGATAAATCGCCGACCCAAGCGAACATGTTAGCACCCTCTCCCGCCTCATTCCAAGGTGGTGGTAAATCGAAAACCTCGCTATCATCGTATGAAGGAAAGTAGGTCAGATCGAGAGATGGTGTCAACTGCTTCAATCGATTGTAACCTTCTAGAATTCTACCCAGTCCGACACTAACGGGCTTCCACTCTAGAGGGATGAGTGAAGGGTCCACCGTTCTGAAATGTCTCTCTATCTCCTCTCCAAGCCATTGTATGTAGCCTAAAAGGTCTTGAGCCGTGTAAAACTGCAGTGAGGTAGCGGAGTCAACCGTGAAGAGGATTCTCTGGTTGGAGCTGACGTTCCATTCTGGATCACGGAATATCGCCAAGACCCTGGGTACCATAATTTGAGCCGGTGTAATTCCAACAGGAGGAAGCGAAATCTGATACAGCACATCCTCCAACCCGTTAAACTTGATAGTGACGTAGACTTGTGGAAATATAGCGTCGGAGGAGTTGCGAGGTTGTCCGGGATGTAGAATTCTCGGGATGGGAGAGTAACTAAAATGGGCCGGAAAGATCGGATCGTTCAATTCTGAGATTGGAAATACGCCGTCAGAATTGGTGAGGGTCCAGTTGAGTTGGTGAAAGATGGGCTGGATGAATACATCTCCCACACTGATTCTCGAAGTGTTCAGATCCAGAGAAAAGGCCACGAAGTTATCCTTGGGATAAGAGTAGGTGAAGTTCAGTTGGTCGAACAAGCTCTGAGTCGCATTATACGCTGGAAGGTACACGGTGAAAGAGGCGTTTTTGGACATGGTCTGATTTCCGTTATAGAGGATGGTGACTAATGATGTAACGATGATGGTGCAGGCGCGAGTTCTAGGGAGCGCGATGATGGACAGAACCTGGCTGTTGGTCGCATTTCCCTGGGCGATGGATACGTATCTTTCATCCACAGCGTTATCATTTCCGTCCTCGATGGTCCAAGAGTAGGTGACGTTGGCCGCTACATTTGCATCGAATTGATAATAATCGTCCACGATAGTTCCAGGTAAGAAGGATGTGGCCTTGGGCACCGTCACGTTGTAGGACAATAATGACCCGGGTCCTTGGATTCCAGTGGGTCCTGAAATTGATACTCCAGACATCCAGCGAGTGAGAAATTGTTCGTAGAGCCCTTGGGTCTTCAATATGGGCACGAGATTGAGAGTGGCGTCTAAAACTGAAGAGATGACTGATGGAAGGGTCAAGATGAGCCCGAGGTCATTATTTAAGCTTAATGGCACCTGGCTTGGAATTTCCGCAGCTAACTCTAAAGCTAGCTCTGCGCAGCTGATTGTATTCACCACCGATCTGGTGAAATAAATTCCGTCCTTAATAAGTGTACATTCGTTGATTCCGGTTACAAATGATTTTACAGAGGAGGCCAAATTGATGCAGTTCCGAAAGTCCGAAGTGGTGACACCCTTCGTGGTTCCATTGACATTAATTTGGCAGGTCAAAGCTACAGCGTGTATATTATTGAGTGTCGAGAGAAGCAAGTCGTTACAGTTACTGATGACGTCGCTGGTCTGAGTGGTTATCACACCTCCTTGAAAGAAAGTACATTCCACAGGTGGCCCCAATAATCCTCCCAAAGAATTCGCCAGCTCTCGGCATGTGGTGATATTGATAGAGCTTCTGTTGGTCAATAATCCGTCCAGGTAGATGGTGCAGTTGATGGGCGGTGTCAAAGAGAGGAGATTCGGGTCGACGTCTAATAATTCACAGATATCGGCTCCCACCAGTGGTATCATGATGGCGGTTCCGTTATCTTGGTAGAAAGTGCAGTCCGGAATATCCAAGGACCCGCCGAATAAGCCTGCCAGGCCAGCGCAACCGCTGATGTTCCCCAAGAGTGGTTTTACTGTTCTCACACCGTTGACAAAAAAAGTGCAGACCACCGGCTCTAGCAGACCACCGATCGAAGACGCGAAATCCGCGCAGCTGGCGTAATTGTAAGCTAATTCGACGATGGGTATTCCAGTTCCTTTCGTGTAAATTGTACACACTAGAATTCTGTGAGAGGCTGTTCATTCTTTTTTTTTTGTGTAGAAAATATTTACTCACTCGGAGGTGAAGTGGATGCGCCGATGAGACTGAGATTTACCAGAGCACAAGGGATATTGATAATGGTTGGAAGCCCACTACCAGCAGGAAATACTGTACAGCTTTGTAGAGGAACACCCTTAAGCAAGGAGAGGGAGAAACAATTTGCGGCGGTGCTGGGAAGGGCTTGGATTGTTCCATCTGCGAAAAAGCATGGCTGTGATCTTTTAATCACTCTGCAAGAAAAAAGTTTCCTCTTACTTGACGAGAATAATTCTGTAATGCAGCGCATTGAGATTGAGTGAGATTCGAGTACACAGCTGCGACGCTGGTGTAGTTTTTTCCCGTTAGGAGGTCAACACCGACCACAGCTCCAATTGGATCAATAAGTCCTCTCTTGCTCTTGAGATTGACCAGGCCTTGCAAAGCGTCGCTGATCGCACCAGTGACATCCCCTATGGTCACATTACTCAAGATGGTGCATCCAACCAAAGAGTTTGAAGTGGAAGTTGAAGGCGTTGCAGCCGACTGGACCGGAATTAGAGTACGAAGAAGAAGACAGATATAAAAACTCACTGTAGAGCTGGTCTGAGCCAAAACAATCGATATAGTAATCAAGAGGAGGACGGAGCTCCTCACAAAACGGTTCATGTTGGGGGACCTCTTCGAAACGCGGTGGGAAAAAAAATGACTCCCGACATGTGCTGAAATATGCGATCTGCGACAAGCTTTTCTCATCTTCGTTCCATACGACATTTCAACCCCGAATGAAGCAACTGGTGATTCTTCTTAGTCTCACCATACTTGTTTTGAGTCAAGGACCGGATTACTCCAGATGGTGTTCGGTCGTAACCCCAAATCCGAACAGAGATTATCAACTCTTAGACTTGCTCACCTTCTCAGTCAGAGTTCCTAAACCTGGAGAAGAGCTGCCTCCTCTTGCAAATGGTGGACGACCAATTCCATTTCCTACTGTGGGTGGATCGAGAGTGGCTTGGAACCTCACTTCAAACAATAGAACTCTGGTTTTAGGATTAGATTATCTGTTATTGGAAGGAACATTGTTGAATGCAGAAGAGATTATCGTAACATTCATTCCAAAACTCACCGATACAAATTACACTGTCCAACCAAGGATCTCTTTTTTCGTACCACCAGAATACAACATCTCCTCTGAACCCAGATTGCTGAAGGCGACAACTATCAAGGTTAGCTAATTAAAAGGAAATAAATAATGATCGAAGGCAGGTGGACGGGCTGATAGATCTCTTAAACATTCTCAACACGGTGCTTCGACTGATCACATCCAATCTAAGTCCCTCTGCTGGATCGATCACTTCCTTCAAGCTTCAAGCGCCCACCGCAGGACTATCTCAGGATGCGATCACATCATCCATTTCACAACTCACCCAATCTCTGAGCTCTTCTCTTCTGAGTATCCCACCAAAATTAGACGCTCTCCCCATACTCCCCACAGTGACGCAAACTCTATCCGCCCTCAATATAAATGGCTTGCCGCTGACGATGTACATCGATGAGGTACAATGGATAGATCAGAACAACAACACAGTCCAAAACCAAGTGACTGGGCCAGACGCAAATACTAGATTGGATTACCTTCCGTTGCCTGACTTAATACCCATATCAAGTAATTCTACAAACTACGTACAGAGGAATTTGACCGTGAGAGCACAAGTCAAGGCCATATTTCCCCAGATACAAAACTCTAGAGTGGAATCAGCGACGGACCCCGTTGTTATACAGATACCCTTTTTAGAGGTGATCATCTATTATTAAATTATATCCACTCACATCGAAAAGATTCCTCAAGTTGGAATAATATTCAAAGATCCTGACTGGTTGGTGACATCCCAACAACAGATCTTAATCACAGCGGACCAAGTCACTTCCCTTAAATACCCCAGTTCAGAAAAGATCTTGGATGCTCTAGAAACCCTCAGCAAATCGGTTAGCAGTATCTTATCCAATTATACATTCCAAGATAGCGAGAAAGTGGCGCCTAACGGCAGCTTGAGCTTAAGACAACGCTGGTTCGGACTTGGCACGGTGTTGGATAAAACTCTCTACGCTGTGAAACAAGCAAAAGGAGTGACAATCACTTTCCTGCCAAGCTCAGACGACAGTGAACCCATAATGCTGCCTCCATCATGGTGCTGCGGAAGTAATCTCAGCCAGGTCGCGTGGGTCGGAGCATTGAATAGCCCTATGGTGAGTGGTGTTTATTTTCTATTATGGTATTCTACATACATAAATTAATTAATATCTATATGCCCTTTATATCTATTATATCACAAGAAGATTATTTAAAATAACAGGCCACGAAGATGATTATGTACGCCTCTCCAAATAATTTGACCAATCAGATATCTTTTGGAACAGGAGGGTACTATGGTGGATTTATTCAGAATTATGGGGCTGGGGCTGTGATAATACCTGCCAAGAGTGTAATCGACAGAACTAACGGAGGGTTCTACAACAATCTGAACTATATACAATTTGTACCCACAATACCAGACTATTAGAGAAGCAACTATAAATCTTGCACAGATTCTTTGTAAATGGATGTACACTTATTATATCTCTCAATGATATTAACAAGCCGAACAAATCAAATGGATAACTCACAAGTTGTATTGTTCTGTACAGATGATCACCGATGGGGTGCCCTTGTGATTTTCAAAGGTGAACGTTCTTTCACTGCGAAGCTAGAACAACCTGATTTTCAAATAAAATTCTCTCCTACTTTTCCTCTCAATCTCAACATGGCGTGTGCTAAGCATGTCGCGCAGGACGGGTTTGTGGCCGATTGCCATCTCTTGAAACCCCGACAAACGCGCGGAGAAAGCACACGAATTAAATGAAATCTCATTGCGAATTTATTGCGTGCCGAGAACGCTTTGGCTCTCCAACAATCACTTCTTAATTTGGATGAGAGACAATTCTAAATCCATCGCTTCTAGTTCTGTATTGGTATCACCATCAAATCAAACCAGCTCCTTTACTCTTTACTGACAATCCACCCGCTGGAATTTGACGTCTCATAGACCCGGATTAATAGAGTCAGTTTCCATGGTAAAAGGTGTAAATGCTCTTGGATATCGTCATCACTTCCTGAGGAATTTTATGTAGAACTCAAATTTATCCTGACAGCTGGAGCAAAAATTACCCGCGGCATTGCCTCTGCAACGAATCACACATTGCTCGATGTGGATTCTAAAACCGAGGCACGAATGTATGTCTGCCTTTTGCTGGGGCAAAAACAGTTGAGTGAATGATTTTCATGTTTTGATGTATACAAAATCTCTGGCACATCCCATGCGTATTTAGCTGAATGGTGAACAATCTTACATGCGTGCCATCCATTGAGCTTTTCTCTGACATCTTGATTGATTGGTTAGCAAGCTGATTGATGATTACGCACGCAGAGTGTAATCGATTTGACAGAATTAACGGAGGTTCTAACAACAATCCGAACTCAAACAATTTGTACCCACAATAACGAATCGAATGGACAAAGTCCAGAATTTGTATTAATAAATGTAAAAAGCACCAAAGAGATGAAATCATCACTGTTCAATCTTTGATTTCTTGCCTTAATTTGTGCACACCAAAAGAAATATTGAATACATATCTTCAAAAGGAAAATAAATCATAACAAAACTCGTTAAGATTCCTGCAGAGAATACACATATTCAATTGATTTATGATTTAAGAGAATCCCCACTTTGATACCATGAAGGTGTAAACACCAAGTATCTATCTGAAGCATATCACCCCATCAAAAGGGCAGTGCTCTGTTATGGTGTGATCGATGAATGGTGTATCTGTGTTGATGGGCCATCCGATTGACACTGGAAGATCTGAGGAATCCGAATTGGCGACTTGACTTCCAAAACTCAAAGTACAATATAGCGACTCGCGCTGGGGTGAGATGAGGATGCTGCTGAAAAGACGAGGAGGTGAATCCGTGGATATAATCGCACCACTGAGAATGCCCTGGTCTAACCCTGGATTGTATGTCCACAAGATGGTTCCCCAGTATAAACTTATGCCTTTGATATTGAAACTATATTTGATATTGAGGGTGTCGGTGAATTGCGCGTAATAATGGGTCGTGTATGCTCTGTCGAGGGTGATCCCAAATAGTCCGTATGTACCGTCGTCCTCCTCATATATCTGGTTGTTGAAAGACTTTGGGATTACGGGGAGTTGCATTCCTAAATTTGTCGACGGTCCTCCAAAGGCAATGGAAGCGATAATCATCGCCTTGGTGGATGATCCAGATTTTGGGATGGGCGGATTCATCTCAACAGTCCCCGAGTGACTTGAATTGGTGGTGCTCGTCATAAATTGTACGGTCGTCGGATCTGTCACCATCTCTAATCCGTCCAAAAATGTGTTCATTGCCTCTTTAAGTCCAAGAAAATTTGCCAGGGCATCCACTTGGTTCAGGACTTGTAGTTTGTAGACCAATCCTAAGAATTTCTCCAATGGAGGTACAAAATTTCTGACAAAGTTAATCACTTGCTCCTTGTCGGTAGTTGCTGTAAAACCTCCGGTTGCTAAGGGGAGTTGAGTCACACTAATCACCGAAAGAGAAGGTGTGAAGGCCGCATATATAGAAGGTATCCGCAAGGGTGGTACTTCTATCACGGGAGAGTTAATGGTCAGCGAGATTGAGTCTGTGTATGCAGACAATCCGAATTGTATGCTGATAGCGAGATTGGCTCTAACGCTGTAATACACGGACTCTCCATTAATCTCGGGTATAGGCAGAAGCGAAATCAAGTTGTAGAGATTGGGAACTGTGGGAGGTTGCACACCCGTTTGATTCCCGCTTGAGTTGGTTCGAAAAGGTTGGAAAGTAATCAAACCGATGGATGAGACCGAGATGGGGATGGAATTCATGGGGAGATTTCCGACCAAGCCGTTCTCTGTCATAGTAATCTGTTCCACAAAGGTGTTTGGGTTTGGTAAGGCAGACAATGTCTTCTGGAGTCCATCTATATATCGTCAATCGACAAATTTATATAGGAGTGATATACCTATCTTTATAAAGAGTGGAATAGAAAACAAACTGTGCAGAATCTTGTTGATTGTAATCACAGCCTCCGTCACTGTTGGACGATCAATATACTATAACACACGACATTAGATATACATACACTGCACTGGTGGAATTGGTTTCTCTGGTTCTATCCTTTCATAAATAAAATAACTGAAGAATGTGATGAATCCCTGTATTGGGCGGGAGAGATCAATGGCTATGGGAATTTCTAGATCAAAGACTTCATCCAGTATCTATTTGTGGTGAATAAATTAATTGCCAATCTTATATATGTCTCAGAAAGTATATATCATTTAAATTTAAATATTTTATGGTCTAACGGAAACAATTTTTCACCTCCTTAATAACCGTTGGAGCAGTGGTGGGTGTATCAATTATTTTGAATACCAATGTCTCCCCAAATTGTGCCAATTGTGGCAGTTGGCTCCAAGTGAGCGCGTTCCGTATGATATCTCCAATTCTATTCCGCAGTACATTGATAGAAACGACTTGTAATTGCTGTCTATTAATCAATAGATAAGGGACCTTTGGTACATTGAATTCTTTTGGCATCTGTATCGTGACAGCTGCGGTGACATAGACTGTTTGGCCACTTTGTCGGGGTAGATAGGCATAGACGAACTCGAGCGTATCGATATCACCTTGAAACACGATATAGTCTATATCTTCCGTCAATTCGTTTCCATTTACATCGGTTAAAATCCAGTGCGCGGATACCACAAAATTGATGGGTAGATTTTGCGCTGGAATTCCAGGATTCATAGGAGGGATGACATCTGAAGGGGGCATAGGTACGACACCAAAGGTCACCTTCTGACCGATCTCTACAGTAGTATTCAGAGGGCTGTATCCTCTGACAAACTTCTTCATCAGGTTGCTCAAGAGGTCATTTCCGTTGGCGGGAGAGATATGAAAGGGGATAGGTGCTAGGCGTACAGCTTCGTTACTCAACCCAAATTGAGGAGGGAGGAGGATTCTGGCTTCAGGAATAGCAAATACGCTAAGGCCACTCGAGTTTGCAGGAAAGGACAAGACAGTAGAGGGGCTCTTCATATCTCCAGAGATTATCTGGCGGTTATAAGTCAATATTTACTATTTTTGCTACATCATAATAAATCCTAAAAATATTGACTCTTGTGTGTTTGCCACAAACACAGATATTGGGTGGATATATATAGACCACAACTAAATACCTGATAATCCTCTCCAGGAATTAATAGTGTATTGTTGGTCGTCTCTATAATCCAATTGATACTGATCACTCCAGGAAAAGTTGGAGAAGGAAAAGTTGGAGTGGTAAATGGAATAACTTCACCAAACTGTGGGAAGGTGGCACTTAAGGGTATGGGCTCTCCACTAATTAAAGTACCTTGGGGTGGATTGATAACTTGCACTAATTTGTTGATTAAGGATGTCAAGAAGTTGGAGGGCACAGATTGTATGGTGTAAGAATAGGTACGGAGCCTCACAGGATTGTTGGATGTAGAGGGTGATAATAAACTGAAACACATTTTATCATTAAATATATTAAAAATAATGCTCACCTGATGTCGCAGTGAATGCTGATGTTGATAGAGTTATTCAAAAACGGGAAAGCTATAGACAATATTGGCGAAATTAGGCCTCCTGCCAAGATCTGGTAATCTATTCCGGGAGTGAGCTCCTCACCGCCTGATTCGACAACCCAGTTTACAAAGGCAAAGCCGGAGGTTGGGATCATATACTGTGGCAAAGTAGGAGTCGAAATGTTTGCCCCGGGAAGAGGTAAAACCACGGATACGATTATTGGTGTTCCTGCTGCTACTCCACCGTTAAATGTGGGTCCGCTTGTGGAACACATCTGTTGGACCAGGGTGATTATTGAGTCTGGACCTTCTTCTGCCGAGATGTATATTGGATTCAGGTCGTATGGTTTATTTGGGACACCGTATTGACTTGGTAGAATGAAAGAGACTGAAGGTATTACATTGATGCTCTTTGGGTCTATGTGACTCAAGAATATGGTCAATTGGTGCGATGATAATCCACCTTGAGTGGCATAATCCAATCCTTCTGTCAATAAGCTTCCATTGATATCCTGTACTCTCCACATGATATTAATCTGTGATGAGTCGGGAAGAAGCTTTGAAGGGATTGTTGGTGTAGATGGTGGTATCTCATCCCCTATTTTGATAATCTCCACGGAAAAGGTAAGTGGATCCAAGGAATCGTCAGAAATAAGGTCAGGTCTGGTCATGGAGCACCAACTTTCTGCCAATGTCTGAAGTAGATACTCTTCATCGACCCTTTTGATAATGAACTCTGTCTGAGTGCCAAAGGGGATGTAATCGGTAGGGATGTTTCTCGAGAAGGGCAGCACAAGTGAAAGTTCCACCTGAACACTAACGTAGAGGTCGTTGTAGATGTCGGGAGGAAAGGCGATGGTCATAAATAGCTTGTCTGTTGCACCATCTAAAACCTGGTAGTCGATTCCTTCCACGAGAGGGAGATAGATTTCGTTTGTATTGTTTCCTTGCGTGGTAATGTTGCTTTTTCTGTAACCAGTAATGATCCATTTTGCTTCTACATTGCCATTAAATTTAGGTGTGGTGGGGGTCTCAAAGTTGGAGAGGGGTGCCAGGGTCATTTGCGGGAGGGGGGATGATGGTACAGGTGTCAAAACGAAGAAGGATAAGGGAAGTCCAGGTGTAGGTGAATTTTCGGTGGGTGTACTCAGAGAAGCGCAAGATGAGAGTATATCTAATATAGCTTGTGTGGGGTCCGTTTCAGGAATGGTGAAGGTAATTTGGTCCAGAGAGGTGGGAAGGGCAGACACCAGAGAGGGCTCAGGCAATAAGAATGATACTTCTGGTATGATGATGATGTTGCGAGAATAATTCTGGGGGATGAATGAGATGACCATGCTGTGGAGTCCAAGATTTCCGGAGATAAACTCGTAGTCCACTCCACTAACCATCTCGGTCATGTTGTTCGCATCAAGGATCTTCCAGAATATTTGTATATCTCCGTTGATGGGAAAGGATGATAGAGGTAACGAAGGGAGAGTGAGGGGAAGAGGGGAAGATGAAGCGGGGGAGAGCAAGGAGAAGGCTTGTGGCTGTCCTGCTAGAAGGTATCCTTCTGTTTTAAGGTCCCGTTTCTTGTAAATCTTCTCAAAGGTTTGTGCGTCCTCTGTGTAGAGAGTTTGAGGGCTGAGAACAGAGCACCAATGACTCGCCAACTGGTTCCTTAATATTGAATCCTCTATCAAAGGTGCTGAGAAGGTTATTACGGGAGATAGAGGAGCAAATCTAGGGCTAACTCCAAATGTAGACGGCAGTATAAATGATACAAACGGTTGTACTGAAACCTGATTTATTAAGAACATATTATTCGAAAAGAATACTTACTGTCTGATGGGTATAGTTTGGATGCATCAAGAATGATAAGATGGGTGAGTCCAACGCTCCTTGCATAATAAAATAATCTACCCCGTCTGTGAGATTCCCATTCGGTCCTTGGATGACCCACAGCAGCTGAGTGATACCATTCGTTGGGAACTTAGCGAGAGGGACGGAAGATAAGAAATCAGGAAGAGGTACTCCGGGTGCAGGAAGGACCGCCTGAAATCGAATTGGGAGACTTAGTGGTGAATTGTTCCGGTCTAGTGTAGGGGTAATCACGGAGCAGATTCTATCTATCAGTTGCTGTCTCATTTCCTCCCCAGCATCGTATACGTAGAGCACAGTCTTTTGTTTTAGAGGCCTAAAGTCGTCTTCTACCATATAATCCAAAGGGAGATTCCAGGAGATAAACCCTTGCAAGACAAGCACCTTCTGACCTGGTAGAGCTTGTGTCACCTCACTAGATGCCACTGTTGACATGTTGAGGATTTTGTAAGGAAGGGAAACTGTTAGGTAGGCTGATTGTAGATCTCCAACCACCAATGTGAAATCATCTCCAGGTGCTAGTTCTTTTTGAGTAATTATGTCTGTGATGGTCCATTTGATATAGGCGAAACTTGGGTCACTTGGGAAGGTATTGTATGTGGTAGGAGTGGGCAGTGTGGATGGTAGATTTTCGGAGGGAGAAGGTATCACGACTCCAAATGACAAGTAGGAGGCCTCAGTGGTGCTGAAGATATCTCCCAGCGGCAAAACGGGGGGAATATAAATGCATATCTCATCAGTGAGCATTTCTGATTGTCTAGAAGAAGTGGCAGTGAGCGGAATGATGAAACTGGGTAATAGTACAGGCAGCGAATCTATCTCAAAAGGAGCTGGCAGGAAAAATTGGGCGATGGGTTGGATAATGAGATTTAGAGATGAGGCTTGTGGTGGGAATTGAAGGACGGCGGAAATGTCAGACAGTGATCCATCAATTACGGTAAAATCTTGGTTCTCTACTAGTTCCGTTCCACTCTCCTAAATAATATAAGATCATCTTTATCAAGAAAACAATTGGTAATCACCTGATTTGTCACCTTCCAAAACAAATTGATGGAGCTGGCAGAGGGTAATAATGAGTCCAATAATCCCAATATATTAAAGGGTATATCAGAGCCACCCTTCAGTAGTAGAGCTCTCAGAGTTAGATTCTGTCCGGGGTGAAGGGGATTTGCCTCGTTGTGAAAAGGCGTGAGTATGGTGAGTGCCTTGTTGCTCAAGTCCGCTTTTACATCATCTGCAGTATAAGGACCTATATTTATACTAAAAGCATCTCCGAGGGGCACAGGTTCTTCGTCGATGAAAAAAGAGGCGGGAAGATGAAAACTCATGTAAGGTTGGACCATTATAGTTCTGTTGCTCTTACTAGGAGGGAATACAAGTTCAACGATGAGACCGTCTTCCGCGCCATTGACAATGTGAAAGTCTTCTTCTGCAACCAGTCTTGTGCCGTTGCCGTAAAACGACCAGAAGACCTTGCAGATTCCCATTTCTGGAAATGTGGCTGCTCCTATTCCAGGAACGGTCTCGGGGAGTTGAGAACCACCCTTTGGTATTAAAGCTTCAAGTTTAATTGTTCTTCCTGATGTAGGTACGCTGGAATCAGACTGCACAAAATGAACATTTTTGACCCAAAATATGAAAGTTCTCACTTTGATAATTGAACAGGTGCGTTGTATTATATCCTTCTTCATAAGATTCATATCGGTTGCTGTCACATTGAAAATTATGGGTAATCCAAGAGGTATAGGCAGTTCATCCACAATGAATGGTACAGGCATTATAATCTTGATATAGGGTTGTATGGTGTATGATAATGTCTCATTTGAATAAGGAAAGGAGAGCAACATGCGGTATTGATCCATTCCTCCTTCAATGATGCGATAACCCTCATTCGGGAGAATAATTCTTTCCCCCTGAAGGACCTTCCATGAGATGACTGCAGAGCTAGTAGATGAAAGAATTCCAAAGCCGGGAATGTCGGGAAAGATTTGAGCAAGGGTTGCACTTGGCCTCTCGACCTGAATTATTCAGCGAAGATACTCATAAAATTGTCAGACCTCAAAAAGTAGGGGGGTACCGGCAGAAACAAAGTCTAACAGAGAATGAGCGATCGTATACAATCCCGCAATTCTTGAGGTTGCATCACTCTGAGTTTGGCCGATGGTGAACTCTATCAGTGAGAGATTGAATGGTGTTGTCTGGATTTGCTTTGCGTCGGGAATGAAGAATGAAATCTGGGGCACAAGAGTGACATTTCTCAAACCAGATGCAAAGACTAGAGAAATGATGGCGGAATTAGGCGAACCCTGGGAGTACCAATAGTCTTGTCCCAAGATCAGAGGTGCAGATCCATTACCATTATCCAAGATGAGCCAATGCACCAGTGAAATACCAGTAGAGGGGAAGATGATTGATCCGATGCCTGTCTGCAGTTGAGAGAGGACCTGATTCGCGACGGGAAGAAGCGCTTGGAAAGTGATAGGTTTTCCTGCAGGCATGGGATTATTTAGATTCGGCGTGACTACACGAACCCAGTCAGTGAAATTGATGGCGGAGGCGATGGGATAAAACCCCTGAACCACCGTTACCACCAAGGTCAAAGCTGAGACTTTTTAGTATTAAAGCGAGAGAAGAATACTGACTTAAAAGTGCTTGGAGATAGAGTTTCACAAGACGGACTGCCCACATCAAATTCAGTTCAACCCAGGTTTGGGTGTGCACTTTTTTCTGTTTTACAATATCGCAGAAATATACCCTATTTTTCTGAACAAAACTTCGTCTAACATTGGAACCTCAAGGCACAGCAAGCAGGCTCAAACCCCCGGCAGCCCGTGCATCAATTCCACGTCAGTTACCGCGGGCTGGGTTAAGGAGTTTGCGGTGCCTCGCCTCCAGGCCGAAGCCCAAGCGCGATTCTACGAAGCGTCAGTATAGGGAATGATGACGCGATGCCTTGATTTTATACGGTCGGCTATTTGATATTGCACAGCGGTTTCAAATTCCCGGTAGCAACACGTTAAATCCATAGCAACAGCTTAAACCTGTGTTCTTACCGCAAGTGGGAATTTGAGTCCGCGCAATATCAAAATGCTTCCACCCCCTTCGTTGCTTGGAAATCATTGGGGTATTCATTAAACTTTCCTCAGATCGCTGAGCGGCAATTAACGTGATTCATCACCGAGGGCCTATAGAATAAAAGGAATTTGATAGATCTACGCTTCCCTATGGTAGGATTCGAAAATATGTTTCTGCGTCGCTAGGGGCACCACAGAGCCCATCCCACATTACGGATAAAATCGCGGTAAGAACGTGTTTACGATGATAGGGGATTTGAAATCCAATAGTTATTACGCTTTGAGATATCGGCCCGATGAGATCTGCGTGACGAAAATGCCGAAATATTTGGCATCGGGCAAGCATTTCCAACACAACCACACCATTTTTCGTAAGGCCAAGAAAGAACGGGATGATCCTCTGCCTCTACTTCCTCTATCTTCTCGTTGCACTCTCCGTCTCTCAGAGCACCCGACTTGGACAAGGACAAATATCCACCCTTGCGCCTGCTGGAGTGACTTTCAAGACAGCGATCAACAATGATAACAGTGGCCTTACCCTTCTCTTTCTCACCAAACCAAACACTACCTTCTATTTGTTGAATCTCAACAACCTACCGAGACAGAACTACTCACAGAACACCGTCAATAGCCAAATATCCTCTTCACGTTTCTATGAAGTTGACCTCCGAAGACTGAACAGCTCAATACCCGCCACAGAGAGTGTGACAGGAGGTTGGATCATCACAAAGAACGGAGCAGATACAGTTTACCTCTTTGGCTACAGCACTGTTTACGTCCTCTCCGGTAGCTCGCCTTCCACCTTTAGCCTCACCTCTTATTCCTCTCCCGTGCCCTTAGACGGTGCTCTTCTTGGCTCAGACAGCCCTAACAACTTATACATCCATTCTGGGGCAAATGTGGGTAGAGGTTATGGTCAGTTGATCATCTTCAACCTCAACTTCTTCACCTTTACAAACTTCACGACCCAGCTATCTTCTGGTGCTGTTGATGTGTATTACAGACCATTAGATGATCTGCTCTTCCTGCAAGGACAGTTAGGGGCCACTCCCATCAACGTCATCACCCTATTTGCAACCAACCTCACCACAATTGGCACAATTTCTGACGTCAATAATCTATTTTCGGTCGTTATTATGAAAGTGGGTCCTCTGACTTTTTTCATCATCTGATTCAAGACAGTATGGAAACCCTTCTCTCATGACGATTCAAACTAATTCGGGATTTTCTCAGCTGAACTTCACCTTGGATGCGATTCGATACATGATAAAGGCCCGAAACGGCTTCAGTTACGATAGTACCTTTTTCAGCGCGAGCACAGGGCTTGGTATGATATACTGTTGCTCTGAATAGTGCTGAAGTTTTGCAGGAGCGTACTCCTCAGCGAGGATGAATATGATCTCCTGGCTTTACTATGATGGAACTTATTTGGATTTCATCAGCCCAGCTTCTGTCGTTGATTCATCATATATATCCCGACCACTGTCGACCAACCAACCAAACGCTCTTCTTCGTGGCTCTTACCTTACGATGAACGGCACACAGAACTTTTATTTCACCCAGGACTCTATCATTGTAGCCAACAGTTATGGATGCCCCTATGATTGCTATAGCAATGGAGAATGCCCCAATCCCCAGTACAACCTTGGCACGATTGGAACATGTGTGTGCAACCCTGGATACTCTGGCATTTACTGTGACCAAGCTCCTACCCCCACACTCCAGACATCCTCTTCCTCCTCCTTCTCTGCTTCCACAGTGCAGACTTCTCGCACCACAACCACACCCACACCTACTACAACCACATCTCTCTCTCCTGTCTCTGGTGCAGAGAAGCAAGCGATTCTCCTTGTTATTACCGCTTTAGCCCTTCTTCTTTCTTGAATTAGAAATAAATCAATAACACATATCTGTATTATTAGCACCCATTGCCCCCAAGATCTGAATTTTGGGGAAGTAAGTAGTCTTTAAGGTGGGTAGCTACCCAAGAAAATGCGGACGACATTTCTTTTTCCGAGTTCTGAACCGGCTACAAAAGAATTGAAAACGACTATTGATGATGATGACGTATGACGTCGTTGTTTATCTACACCAGCCAGAAATCTTCCTTCTAACAAATTCGTCTAAATCTGCTCTTTCTTCTCCAAACTCTTCTTTTCCTTCGTCGACCGCAGTTCTCTCGGTGAAGTGTCCAGCGCCTTTTGAAAAACCCCCGCAACGGTACGTGGGGAAAAATGGGCTGACCTGGAATTTAACGTCATCTCACTTCTCTGATAAAAGACACCCAGCATCTCTCTTTCCCTTTTTTACTTCTCTCCAGTGTACACCTGACATATGATGAGAAATTTTCTGCCCCAGAATACAGAGAACAACAAGGGTGGGACTCCTCTTGCTGAGAATTGAAAACAACTATGAAGCTCTAACAGAGCAAAACATGCAAGAAACAATGACACGCTAACTACCAATGACCCACTACACAGAACGTGCAAGCTTGTTCAACATCTTTTGACAAATTTTGGCAGGAAAATATTTCCATTTCAACGTCTTTTTACAATTCTGTTTTTCCGCCAGTTCATTGATTGTGCTTCTTTCATCACAGGACCATTTAGCAGAGTTGCTTTTTTTGGTATAAAAAGTTGTGATCTTTGTATCAATCCAGAAAGCGCTCTGATACAAATATAGATAATAACATGATAAAGATATCAATGTAAAAAAATGCCATGCTTTTCAAGGTCTTTGCAGAGCCTATCCAAAAATGAGTAGTTGACTCATTGTTTATCATCAACCAGAAGGAAAATTGAGAAACACCACACACTTCTCACTCAAAAAAGCAGCACATTCAGAAGCAGAGTGTTGCAAATGCATGTTCATTTCATCAGCAGAGCACATCAGATCACATCTTGACTGAGGACATAGACATGAATGGCAAAGTGACAGAAACTGAGATAAGATGCCAAGATGATAAAGTGAATCTCAGATGACATTACAACAACATCTTACTTGTAAATGACATCTATCAGCACACCAGCAGATACCACTACACCGTTAGATGAAACCAAGCTTGTGTTGCGTTGTCAACAGTGAAAATAGCAGTTAACGCAGATCTCCAATATCATCTGCGGTAAGAAGTGTAGAAAGCTAGTAATGCAAAGTCAGCAAACCAATAAAAACTAATGACAAGTCAGTATCAATTTTATCTTTATTTTTCTTGGTTTAGGAGAAGTTCCTCTTCTAAAGACCAATCTTTAGAGAGACTCTTCTTTACTCTCCTTCACTACTCTTTTAGGTCTGCAGAAATTACAGGTTTTAAAACCTTAGTTGGAGCTTTTACTAAATATATTAGTAATTCATTCAGCCACATCTTGCCAAGATGATAAATAATCTTGCCAAGTCATAAGATAGGAAAAATTATTGCCAACTCAGCAAGATATATTGCTAACTTAGTAGATACAAAAAATTGTTGCCAACTTGGCAAGATACAAAAATTGTTGCCAACTCAGCAAGATACAAAAAAAATTGTTGCCAACTCAGCAAGATACAAAAAAATTGTTGCCCACTTAATAAGATACAAAAACTTGTTGTTAACTTGGTAAGATCAACTTAGCAAGATACAAAAAATTGTTGCCTAAGTTGGCAAGGTAAGTTGTTGCACAGGCCAAACTCAAGATCAAAAACAAACTTTGTCAGTTTGCAAAATTTGGGGACAGCTGAGAAATCTGTGACACTTGTCAAAATTCCTCTTGAACCACTGAAGTGTATCCAAAAATATTAAGAATTGATCAGTTGATATGATGAGTGTTGATATGTTCAGATTTATAACTTTTAGTCAGAACAGAACTTTTTGCATTGTCATGGGTTTACAAACTTTGCAGACTGACAAAGTTTGTTGATCTTGAGTTTAGCCTGCACAACAATCTATGATTTTATCACCATTTGATGCCAAATCTTTATTGCACTATATATCAATAATATCCTTGTGCAAAAAAGTTGTTTGCATGAAGCCTTTTTATACAAAATTTACATGTGGAAATTCTTGCAATTATTTGGAGGTTTAAAAAGGCGTGTTGTAGTAAAAACCAGCAAACAATCTTTAAAATAAATATATTCTACTAATGTACGTTTATTTATTTTGCAACCACACACGCATGCATCATGCTTTTGATTGTCACACTGAGCTCCCATTCCAGCTAATATTCACATTATAGCCCTCTTCTCAAGATTCCATACTCCTCCAAAACTCCTGTTATACAAGACTCATCAGTACAAAAACTAAAGCTCCTTCCAAATTATAAGGACCTGTGGGGACAGTTTAGAGTCAGTGAGAGTCATTTGCATTATCTCAGTTATGTAATCAAATTCATATAAAACAAAAACTAATGTATTATTTGCATTATTTGGCATGTAGGATGTCTACAAAACATTAAAAAAACCGCAATTTATAACAGAGATATGCACAAAATAGAGATCTGACTTGACATATTTTTGACTTGACTTGACTTGACTTTTAAAACATGTTTATCTCTGTTCTGAATCATCTTTAGACACTCATTTTGGGTTCTGTCCTATATAATTTGGGGGTGAAGAGTGTTAACTGTAAATAACTTGCCTTTAGAAGCTGCTCATAGCAGAGATAAATGCTAAACAAGAAAAAAGTCAAGACAGCTGCGCAGGTCCTTATTCCAAAAGGGTGGATGGATGTCTCCTGCAAAGAAATAAAAGGAATGACTATGACTCCTATTATCTCTGTAGCTATATACAACACGTGAAAAACCAAGACTGGCTTGATATTCAACCGTGAACATTCTATTTTTGCCTCAGAAAAACCAGAAAAAGTCCTGAAAAAGCAGGTTTCCAGGCCATATTAGGCTATCAACCATTTAAATCAGGATATTCTTGTTCACACTATGCTAACATTGTAAAAGCAACAACATCTTATGTACCATATATTTATTTGTTGGATTGTATCACGGTCTATAATGAGGTAGACCAGAACAAAATAAAACAACTGAAACATTTTCCGAGGAGGCAGAGCCTCCCCCCCTCCCTCTCCCCCCCAAGCCCTCCCTGACCTGGATGCCTCTCTTATGGACCCGCTTTTTCCAGGCCACAAATCTCGGACAGAATGCCTGCCTGATCCACATGGTGGTTATATCCGTTGAGAGTGTGTTGAATTCGACAGTAAAGCTGCCAACTCTAGAGTTAAGCTCTGTTTTCCAGAAGAGATGATTAGCGGTATAATCATTGAATCGCCTGCTGGATGGATGATCCGGTCTTGTTTATTTTATAAGATCATAGCATAAAATTGACCTCCAAAGTCAAATCATTCTCTCTTGGTATTTGAATATTAATAAAGCACGAAAGAAAATGTCTGAACAAACTTTTGCTGGTGTTATTTGTTCTCTGAACGGAGTCCTAATGCATTTGATGGACCTCACACAAATGAAAAATCAGCAATAAGATATCCCAAACATCGATTTGTGGAAAAACTCGTGTGCTCTCTGATTGCCATCCATTCTAACGGTATTAATGAGCACTCAAAAGAATACAAAAGACAAGTTAAGCTTCAACCAACATGCAGAAGAGGACCAGATCTGTCTAAATGTTCAAAATTCGTTTCTGGTGAAGTGTCTTTGTGGCCTTGTTGACGTTTTGGCGTCCCTAAGACACGGGGGTGACAACGAGATTCGCGGTTTTTAACGTGGTAGATTCGCGTTTACACTCACAATAAAGACTTTTTTGGGCGCATGGCAGAGCCACCTGACGGCGAAGAGAAAAGGCGCTTGGACGACTCAAGAGGATCGAGAGAGACACATTCTCCATTGGTGAATCCATCTCTTTACGATTCATTTGAGGAGGAGAATCAGAACTCTAAGAAGGGAGAGAAAGTCTCGAAGAGGGCGTCGAGAGTACTTAAATCGGTCATCCGCACGGGTAGCAGTGTTGCCAGTTCAGCAGCATTTTCCGCCAGTGCTCGTGAATCACAGCTGAGACAGTACAACAAAGAGAATAACAGGAAGTCAAAAAGACTATCTCTACTAATTGGCCAAGAAAATTCGATTTTTGAGGACACATCGACACTATCAGAGGAGGAGATCGCTATTTTTCAGCACCTTCGGGCTTGTATATCGGCAACAGATAAAAAAAACGAGCCAACCGATATACTTCAAGAGGTGAGTCGTCTCCATAACAGATTTAGAATCGATTCCATTTTTTCATTCTTCCATTTTTGATACCATATCACAATGTAGATATCTATCGTTTTTAAAGACGTAACGAAAAATACGATTTGTGTTTCCAAGTCTCATTTTCAAAGTCTGATTTAAATCAGGAGGAATACGACAGCGCCAAACTCTCTAAATCGAGAAAGGAATTATTCAAATTAATCAAACCCAACACACCAGCACCTACACCTCCATTAGAACCCGATATCGACACACAATTACTCATACTCAGAGCACAGATGAGTGAATTAGAGGACATACCAAACCCAACACCCGCACAAAGGGTAAAGAACCATCACTTGATCTCTTTACTGCATCAAAAGTTCCCGTCACAAGACGGTTCTTCGAACATTATGTTCCTCTGATCATTCCTGAATCGAAGATATTTTTCGGACTCCCACACAATGAGCTGCGGCGCGATCAAAACCCTATTGTCTAATCAGAACTCTTGCATGCAGCAGATGAAATGGCCGCGGCATGTAATGGGCGATGCAGAGGAGCACCAGCACGAGAAACTTAAACTGCAGCGGAGCTGCGGGCAAACTGTGGAATAAGCTGGATAAATACTATGCAGTGGCTGTATAAATCAAGCGGCACACAGCTCCTCTGCGGCAGAGCCGCACATGTCTGCCGCACATGTTCTCACCATATAGTCCGGCAGAGCCGCACAAAAGAGCTGCGACACCAACACATTCTACACCATCTACAATGCGGCAGAGGAGCTGTGTGCCTCTTGATCATTTCGCACAAAAAGATGCATCACGATCACAAAGACATTCTTCGCCGTCTGACGCTTTCAGCTGCTCCTAGCACAGCTCGAGAATAATCTTAACCAAGTCAACTTGAGGAAAACACACAGCGGCATCCCCGCGAAGACGAGCAAGAGACAGGACTCTGTAAAGGGGTTGAGGTTTTCGAGCTATTCAAACCGCGGCTCGTTGGCCACGTCAGATTACTCTTCAGATAGTGAGTGAAATTTCGAGGAAATTTCGGGAAAAAAAAGTCATATTCTGACCATCTACAATGCGGCTGAGCCGCAGCAAAATGGAGGGGGCGACGGTGGACAAATACAGACCATTTTTATCGTTGTAGATAGTCAAATAATTAATATTTTTAGCATCTACCGATTCAGATGGAGTCAAAGTGACGACAAATCCGCTGTTCAACAGAAAGTCTATGGTTCTGTCACCGCTAAATATAGAAGAAAAATTGTATAATTTCGACGAACCAGAGACAGAGGATAACACGCAATACTTTGACGTGAGACTTTCAGACTTTGAGATTTCGCGTCGACATGCGTTGACACCCGCCGAAAAGACATTCGCGACATTACATGATCACATTTTGATGCTGATCGTGAGATTAGGATGAAGAAATGGAAGAGGGACAATCCACATCAGAATCGGTAGAGAGTGTGGAGTCTGCGAGACGGAGCAGGAGCGTAGACAGCACCAATAACAACAATCTAGAGGTCAAGATCATCGAAGGATCAGGTTTCCACATCGGAGGTAATCTACTCCTTTTAGATGGGTTTCAGATCTTCGCGCGTCGCGTTTGGCGGCAAAATAATTGTGGTTGAAATCAGTTTGGTGTTGTAATACGAAAGGGATTACGTATTGCATGTGGCGCTTTGCGCCACAAGATGATACAGCATTTCAGTCAAGAATCACTTCACATCTTGACATGTGTCAGGCGGCTTTCTCGACGGGAAGAAAAAATCAGGACCAGGAGCATTCTCGCCCACCACCCTCAAAGTCGCAGATGCGTACGCATCTGTCAGACTCGTCAAATCGAATGTCGAATCTGCGGCCGCCGTCTACAAGACAAAGACAGTCAAGAAGAGCTCTAACCCACAGTGGAATGAGACTTTTTGGTTTTGTCATGACACCAACAAGCCGGAGCATCTCAACGTGCAGATCTACAACCACAACAGGATCGGATCTGCAGATCTAATCGGGGAGGTGGGTGTCATTTTGACATTCTTGACAGTTTTTGACAGTTTTGACAGGTCAATATTCCACTGAAGGACCTCGTCGCGAACCAGCCCAGCAACAAAGAATGGGAGATCACAGAGTGAGCGCCAAATACTGGAATTCAAATTTAAATCTGACATAACGGTCAGGATCACCAGGCTGAGAGTCTGTGTGACCTACTTGCCTCTAAAGCAGTGGAATACTGTGGGCATTAATACGACTTTAAGAGGTGCCACACTGCCAAAACTCGTCGAAAAGATGACTCCTGCCGACCGAAGGGAGAGAGGTGGAGGATTTCCGGCCGAATTGTAGATTGACGTTTTGACATTTTCAGACTTGGACTTTATTAATGACATATTGACTGGACACCCCAGCTTCACCACGTCATCTGAATTTCTAGAATTATTGATAAACAGATATAAAGGCCCTTCCACTGAGGACTACTCTGACCAGAAGAAATACAACCTCACTCTCGACAAGATACAGACTAGGTATGACGTCATCACCGTCGACATTTCTTAATTATGTCGACCCCAGATTTGTCGACATTCATTCTGATATCCACAGCGTCACCAACGTGATTGAAAGGTGGTTAGACGACCCCGCCTTCACCTTTGATTTCTCAGACGACCAGCATCTTAGCAACAGACTCCATCTATTCCTCACTTCGGTCAACAGAAACAACGCTCTTGATAGATGTCTTAACCGCCTCAACACGATTAGAGCGACACCCCAGTATGGCACCACAGATTTTATCAAAGCAGACCTCCCCGTATCTCAAAACCTGTTGAGATATCTCAGCCAGAACCCGACCAGCCCCGCGGTCGCGTCGGCTGCGACATCGCATCCGCAGCTCACGAGAAGTTCTTCGATATTGTCTTTCAACTCGAAGAAGACGCTGGACTTCTCTGCGGAAAAAAATCTGCAGCTGGCGCAGCAGCTGACGCTGATCGAGTACTCCATGATGAAGATGATGAGGAATCAAGAATTCTTAAAACAGGTACGGATTTTCGGAAAAAACGGAAAAATCTGCATTCGGATCTAATTTCAGGGAGAAAAGTTGTGAAAAAATCTTCCCGATTCAGAAATTTTTTTTTCTCCGAAAAAAATCTTCCCGATTTCAGAAATTTATTTTTTTCGGAGAAAATCTGAAGGCGGTAGGCGTGGAGTAAGTCCGGCAAAGAAGAGAAGGCAGCAAACATAATGAGGTTCGCGCAATGGTTCAACAAAGTGTCAGCCATAGTCTCCACCGACATTTTGAAATGTGTTTCACCAGAAGAGAGGTATTTTATTTTTAAATCTCGATTTTCTGCAAGAAAAAATTTTTTGTAATAGAAATTTGGAATTCGAGGGATCTTTTGACGTTTTTTGCAGATCTGTGGTGATCGGAAAATGGATTAATATCGCCGTTAAATTATCCGAAATGAGCAACTACAACGCTGTCATGGAGATCGTTTCCGCGTTGCATTCTGCCGCAGTGTCAAGACTGAGTCAGAGCTGGGGGGTGAGCACTAAAATTTTTCAAACAAAACTATTTCACAAAAAACCCAAAAGAAATTTCACAAAATTTTACCACAGAAAAACTAAAAATTTAAAATTAATAAAATACAGTTATTACCGGTAGATTTAATGGATCAATTTACGGCGCTGACACAGCTGATGTCACCGAATGAAAACTTTAAGACGTATAGAGAGAGGATTAAGAATACCAGGACCACATGTATCCCATACTTGGCCCTCACACTACAGGTGAAATTTCATTTTAAATTTCTCAATCTACAAATGTGTAAAATGAATTTTCTTGAATAAAAAAATGGGAAAATATTCCAATCTTAAAAATCTCAATAAATCTACATTTCAGATCTAAACGTCAATATCTGACATTTTGACAGGATCTGACATTTATGGATGACGGTAACCAAGACTACCTGGGCGATTACCCCAACATAATCAACTACGAAAAGCTCAAGATGGTCGCCCGGCGCATCAAGGAATTCAAAGACGGGCTCCGCGCACCGTATCAATTCCAGCCACACGAACCCACACAACAGCTCTGGCTCACAGCCGAGCCTTGGACGGACAACGACATCTTCCGAGTGTCAAAGTTGCGTGAAGCGCGGGCAGACCCAGCGGACGGAACGAGGGCCCCTTCGCGTTTTGATTCTAAATCATTTGAGAAGATCAGCAAGTCTATCCTGAACGGAAAGGCGCTGGTCTCCACGACCTACAAGCTGACAAAGAGAGATTGGAATTTGGTGATCGCGTGCTCACGTTTGGCGCCTTTTAAGAAGGACGAAGTGGTCATTGAAGAAGGTGATTTTTTAGTTGAAAATTTATTTTTTTGAAAGATGCTGATTTTTATTTTTTCGGATTATTGTGATTCTCACATTCAAAAAATAATTTTCAAAGTCCTACGACAAAAAATTAAAATGTTTAAAGACTTGTAAAAATTGAATAAAATCAGGTGAACCCAACAATTCATTCTACAGAGTTAAGAAGGGAAGATTGCGCGTCCAGAAATGTTTTAAAAATATAACACAAGATGGCGCCCTGCAAATCGAAAACAAGACGGTGGCTCGGCTCTCAGAAAAGGATAACTTCGGGGAGATGTCATGTATTGAGGCTTACGGTGTCGCCTCCGCGTCAGTTATCGCGGACGATGACACGGTAGAGCTGTACAGTATAGATATGGAATTCCTGGAAAAATTATTTTCCGGCGAACCGGGTCTCGCGATGAGATTTTACGGACGTGTCGCGAATAACTTGTGAGTTTATTTTTGTTTTAGAAAGTTTTTATTTTTTAAACATTTTTAAATAAATAATCAATTTATGTAAAAATAAATGTTTGCATGCGGCTGAAAATCTATTTTAATACGATTATTTGTTTCTTGCCGATAACAAGATACAGGGCCGAGAAATTGGTTTCCCTCACCGCAAAGCCAAAGTCGGAGGAGACAAGTCGAGCCTCCGCAAACGTGACGAATCCCTCCACTGCAGGCAGACCACGCAATGCCTCTATAGCAGGAGAGAGTTCTGATGACGAGACCCCGGGACAAGTGAGGGGAGGACACGGCGAGACGGTTAGTTTTTATTTTATTGATTGGATTTTTGTTTCGGGTCGATTTTGAGATTTTTTGGATGATTTTTTCATTAATTTTATCAAATTATCAAAAATTAATTATATTGAATTTAAATAATTTATTCAATATTATTGGATTTTTATTTTTGTAGGAAAAATTGTTACAGAAGCATTTCGGATTGAACGAGGTGGTCATCAAATGTGAGATTTTTATATATTTTTCGTGAAATTTCCCTGAAATTTCCAGCCGTGAAAGCGATGCACAAGAAGAAGATTGCCTTCCACGGGGACTTCATCGTAACACAATCAAACGTCTGGTGAGTATTTTTATATTTATATTATGAGTGTTATATAATAAACAACATTACGAAACTTGTGTTGCGATCACCAAAAATATTAAAATATAATAATGCAATCAATATTGCATCAAATCCAAGAATATTAAAAAATATAACAATGCGATCAATATTGACAAATTCTATTTTTCACAAAAACATTAAAAAACGTAACAACATGTTTAAAAAACTGAGATTTGTAGTTTCTATTCAAAATCCTTCGGGTACACTGTGAAGGAGAAGATACCGATGACAGAGATCCTCAACGTCCATAGCAGCCCAAAGGACGAGAAAGAGGTCGTCATCTACAGAGCCACACTGGTCAGCTTCTTCATATTTCTTGAAAAGTCCAACGAAAAATATCTGAAAAATCTTGGGAAAAAATTCGACTTGAAAAATCGAAATAAGAAATTGAAATTTCGCAGAAAAAAAAATTCACCTGTCAAGACGGCAACGAGGCCAAAGAACTCATCGAACTGATCAACCCGATGAGGCACAGGGGCCTCACCAAGAGCAACACCAAATCAGAAACCAAAGACAGAGAGAGGGCCTCTACAGGATCCAGCGCTGCAGAAGTGACGGTGACCTCGCCTTCAGCGGGTGATGATCACAACTTTTTCGTTTAAAATTCCACAACAAAAATTTTTAACAGAAAACACTTTTACAAAAAATTCACAATATTTTTGTGAAAAAAGAATTCAATTGCACAATTCCCTCATTTGAAGTTTGCAATAAAATTTTCTCAAATTGCAAAAAAACAAAAAAAAATCACAATGAAAAATTCTCACCACCGTAAAGGTTACGTCATGTCCCCCAAGTCCGAAGGATCTGGAAATATGTCCTCTAAAAAGGCTTTCCACGTGCTGCGTCCTGACGACTGGGAGCTCATCCTGAAGGGTGGTGCAAAGAGTATCCACGTGGATAAAGACAACCAGATCGTATCTGCTGGAGAGCAATACCAAAAGATCTTCCAAATATCAAAAGGAACGTGCCGAATCGAGGTGATTTTTTAATTTTATTGATTTTACAAGAGATTTTATTTTTGTGGCGCTTTGCGCCAATAGAATTTCAATTTTAGAAAAATCATATCGAATATAAATTTCTTTTCAATTTTTTGTGCCAAAATTGAGATTTCAAAAAAATTACATTTTTTCACAAGAAATAAAATGGAACAATTTTCTGAAGAAAATCTAGATCCAAAAAGATGGAGAAAAAATAGTCCTGGGACACATGCACGAGGGCGAAACTTTCGGCGAAATTTCTTTCTTACAAGGAAAAGGGGCCTCCGCCTCTGTGGTCGCGGATAGTGAGGAGGGAGTAGACTTGACCATCATAGAGGGTTACTTCATCAACGCATTGTTCAACATCCATGCGGATTTCGCCGGAAGATTTTTCAAGTGGGTATCATTGATATGAAAACGTCTCATCAGAATGAGAGATTTTATCGGGATGAGAATCGTTTCATTGGAATGAGAATTTTTGAAATATTTATATTTATATTTATAAATAATAGGTACCTAGCAACGCTGATATCTTGCCGCATTAAGGAGAGGCAGAGCTCGTAGTTATGGTTCAATACCTGGATTTCAATCCAAAAAATGCTTGTAAAAGTTATGTTTGGAGATAAAAAACGAAATGACACTTATTATTTTCCATTTTCTTGATTTATATTTATTATTCTCGAAAAGGGTTTGGAAATCCACGGTAGGGCTGTAGATTTCACATTGTCTTTCGTGTAAAGGTTTTGTCAGCTCTTTCAAAGTTGAAATGTTCAATGTCAAGCATCAACGACATGCCCACAGACGTCTTTATCCAAATTCTGCTAATGTTTTGCCCTCTTGCAAAAATGACTGTGAAGCTTATGTACTTACGTATGAATCAGCCGAATTGGACGGCTCATCACCGCACAAACAATCTCCCACATGGACTTCGACGATATATTGAGATACTTGAGCTACGAAAACAAAAGAAGATTCTTGAAATTGTTAGAGGAAGAATATGATGATCTGATCATCAAACAAAAAGGGCAAGAGGGCCCTGAGACAAAGAGATTTTCGAAACACATGATTCCGATGACATCAGGAAATCGCTGGCTCATCCACCAGACAGCTAATCGTTATAATTTGTCCACTTCCTCTTCGACTTGGGGTGTCGATAAGAGGATCAGACTCATCGCGGATAGTCGCTCTTCTGTCCCAATCATCACCTATGAGGATTTCCTACCTGATGTAATTAATCATTTGATTTTCGCTCATTCCAAGAGTCATTCCAAAACATGCAGGAAGAATCAATTCCATCTGTGGAATCCTCTTCCAAAAAAAATGAGATCGTCCAATCAAAAGACGGCATCGACACAGAAAATCCCAAAGAGATAAGACAAGAGCCAGCTGCAGACGTCACACAACACACAAAGGACACACAGAAGCTGTTGCCAGGAGATGAAAAACCTGCAGAAAAACCTCGAGAAACGCCCACCAAAAGACAGAGAGGGAGCATGGGTGCCTACGTGCCCCCAAATAGAAGGAATAATCAGGTAAATATTTTCTTTTCATTTGAATAAATCTTTATTATTGCACATTATTTTTATTTTTATTTTTATTTTCAATTTAATTTGTATTTAGGAATCTACAACTCCAACAAAAGAGAAGGAAAATCCAAATGAAAATTCCAAAAACGGTGTGTAATATTCTGATAAGAACATAACCGTACTTTGACCTTCTACAACTCACCTTCATAATATTGAGTTTACATTGAATCCTTTATTAGAGGCTCCAACAGTGAGAAAAATGAAAGGAAGAGGGGGGAGCACATTTAGACGTACAGAGAAGGAGATGGACGAAATCAATATGGAAGAGGAGACACTTGCAGACAGACCCCAAAATGATCCAAATGAGGTCAGTATGACATCTCATCACGTGACCTATAGCCCACACCTTCTGTTTTATTTTATATTATTTTTTGTATATGCAGAATTTTGTACATATAAAAAATTATAAATGAAATTACAGATAAAATATAAGTAAAATTACAAATAAAATTATAAATAAATTTTCACAATGTAAAGGAAGATGTTGCAGAAGACATCATCACATTAGACATGAAACATGATTGGACACCTTTCGGGGCCGAACTTTTGAGAGAAGAAGAATTGAAAAATGGAAGACAACAGACTAAGACATACTGTGACATGTCGTCCTCACGAAGAGGTGACCTTCTTATGTACAACAGAACATACTTGGAAGAGGTGCGGCTCTGCCGCCACAAGAAAATAGAGTTTGGAGTTTACTTTAGAAGGTAGAACGACATGGAGTGATGCTTGGAAGCTAAAGAAATGTGGATCTGGAGTTGTAGAAGTAGAGTTGAGTCGAGGAAATATGTTTTGTGTGGATTTAAAGTGAGTTTATTGTTGTGAAGGATCTGATCGTTCCAAGGAATTCAAGTGAAAAATCGACACAAATCACCGTGGAAATCCACAAACAAAAGTAAATTTGATTTTATTGTATAAATTTATTCGTTGTAGAGAGGTAAGAATGATTGACCGAAGCATGAAGAATGGAGAAGTTTTATGCTCTGCGAGGTGAAATATATTAAAAATGTTTATAAATGACTTATTTTCAGCTTATCTACAACGACGAATCACGGACAATTTTGGATAAGCTTGCGCGACTCGCGGATATCCTTTGGTTGCGGAAAATTTCCAGACAACAAGACGTTGACTTGGTCTTCCGAAAAATATAAAGAGGTGAATATTCTTTTCTAAAAGTGATGACAGTTGTAGTGTGTCGACAGGCTTGATCAGTTTGGGTTGAGTGGTGAAAGCGATGTCAGCTTGAAGAATATACAGCTGCGGGGAAGACCCTGTGCCATCGCGGCCACATTAGAACACATTGTGGAGGTCATCACTGATGTAGGAGCTGATGGCGTCCTTCCAGCTCAGCTAATTTTTACAGAACAAAGAGATCCCGAAAGTAGAAGGAGTGAGGAGATGTGTTACAATAGAACAGAACAGACACCTCTTGTTCTTTAAATCGGTAGAGTTCGCAAAGTCTTTCCAAAGCGGGCAGCTTCCTCATGAATCCTCGGTGACTATCGTGCCTTCTTTTATTCTGTTCTAAATTTAGAAGATGTCAATGTGACACGACTGACACGTAATAGCACGTCAAAGAGGTTTGTCAGAGGTTCAGTAGAGAGGCGAAGAGAATGATAGAATGTTCAACGTCTTCACGACCGACTACAAACGCGACAGCAGCAAACAGAATGATTCTGGGAACGATGAAGCGGATGCTTGAAGAGAACACAAAGAATGAATAAACATGATCTTCTTCATGCGCTCATCGACAATGCAACATTATCAAATTACAATTAGATGAAAGGATTTATTTAGTCCTTCTTTCCCTCGAGCTTGGCTTGCTCCTTCTCTCCCTCAAGAGAGTAACTTCCAAGAGGAACGCGGGACTCCTCGGTGACGTGAGTGGCACCAGACTACAACTCATCAGCTTCTTCCTCTTGATGACGTCACCAGGATGGTACTCACCTTGTCAAAGTATCCCTTCTTGTGTCCCTGCTCTCCCTTATAGACGGGCTCCTCGTTGCCAGAGCGAGAGTATGACTCGTAAGAGTAGGAAGAGCTGAACTCTCCAATCTTGTCGTTAGCGCTAGACATGCTTAAAGTATTGTTGTTGTGTTGTGTGTTGTGTTCGTTTTGTTTTGCCTGTCGCAAAGAGGATGGATGGATTGCGTAACTCCGAATTTCTGACTTTTTGCTGTGGAATTTGAGGAATTCAGAACAATTTTACAAACCACGCCTGGAGACATCATCAAAATGGAAGTAGAAAGTAACAAGTGTTAGATTCTACAACTACATTCACGGTAAGATCTCCGGTTACTACCGCAACTTGAATCGAGGTCGGAATTTCTTGTCAAGGAATAATTGTCCAAGCCTCAGGCAGAGATATCTGATTCTGTGTGCCACGCCCAGAAAAATAAAGTGAAGCAAAAATTTGTGGTATAAATGCCTGATAATAATACTATTATAACCACCCAACAGATTAGTAAAATCTGCATCGGAGTGGGTTATTTAACATGCGTCGTGATGCTGAACCGAGATCAGAATCTTCCATGAAAAATCTGGCATTATTATGTGAAATTTCTGTGAATTCTTCTGAAGAACATTAAATTAAATTAAATTTTTGCAGGGCGAGATTACGAAAGTTTGTTGGCGAACTACAAATTAATTAAAAAGAGGCTGGTTTAAAAGTTCTTCTAAATTTTTGTTGATAAAAATGAAATTATCTCAAAAATTCGAATCGAACGATTTTATTGTACATAAACATTTAGAAGCACTTTCTGTGGACAATGGAAGGTCCAGACTCGTCGTACTCCTCCTTAGAGATCCACATCTGTTGGAAGGTGGACAGAGAAGCAAGGATAGATCCTCCGATCCATACAGAGTACTTTCTCTCGGGGGGAGCGATGATCTTGATCTTCATGGTGGAGGGGGCGAGGGCGGTGAGCTCCTTTTGCATTCTGTCGGCGATACCGGGGAACATGGTGGTACCTCCAGAGAGGACGACGTTTCCGTACAAGTCCTTTCTGATATCCACATCACACTTCATGATAGAGTTGTAGGTGGTCTCGTGGACTCCAGCAGCCTCCATACCCAAGAATGAGGGCTGGAAGAGGGCCTCGGGTCCTCTGAATCTCTCGTTTCCGATGGTGATGACTTGTCCATCAGGAAGCTCGTAAGACTTCTCCAAAGCTGAAGAAGAGGCAGCGGTTTGCATCTCCTGCTCAAAGTCGAGGGCGACGTAGGCGAGCTTCTCTTTGATGTCTCTGACAATTTCACGCTCGGCGGTGGTGGTGAAGGAGTATCCTCTCTCTGTGAGGATCTTCATCAAGTAGTCGGTCAAGTCACGACCGGCGAGGTCGAGTCTAAGGATAGCGTGGGGAAGGGCGTAACCTTCGTAGATGGGGACAGTGTGGGTAACTCCATCTCCAGAGTCCATGACGATACCGGTGGTTCTTCCGGAGGCGTAGAGGG